>JAMKCH010058923.1:0-22847 GCA_023653785.1 Ophioderma brevispina | reverse complement strand
TTTGTGTTAATATGGTACATTCATTTGGTTATTGTGTATTTGTTTGGTTTATTTATGTTGATTCATTTTTATTTCTTTGTTTTTACTTATTTCTGTTTATTTTATTCACGTGGTTTATTGTTGTTATTCCTTTATGTGGGTATTTATTTATATTTATTTTGTATTGGTCAATCAGTTTCCATTTTTATTTTCTCCCACCTCCACCTTCCCGGACCCCCCCCCCCCCCATTGGGGAGCTATGGGGAAATCCCAAACAAGCACGTACGTGACTTGATTTGCATATTACATATGAATCTCTTGCAAGTTGCGGTGTGCACGACACAATACTCGGATCGCAAACACACGGCGCATTTCATGTTCAAGGCACTGATCATACATTTGTCATGTCTTTTTTGGTGGAAAAGTACCACAACTCCCCGCCCGAGTACTCAGACCTGACTACTCTGCAACCACAACACCACGGCCCCGTGAGACTGTCCAGAAACGGATAGACACCCCCATGACCGATGCTCACACATGAGGTCTCCCCATAGCACCCTGACCGCGTGCAGCCACGCATGTTGCCCACTTACCATACCACTGATACGGTTATGTATCACTCACACGGCATCGACCCCACTTTTTTGCACTGCTACACCGTTGTTTGATCCAGAGCTCTCCGGATCGGAGCTCTTCGATTAATTCATCGACGCTAAAAATGACAGGATGGGCTAGTAAATGTTGCCAATGTGTCAGTCTTCATCACCACACTTTTGTCCGGCCATCAGCGTGTTAGTTGAGAAAAAATGAAATGGAATGTTTTTTTAAATCGGTGCATCGCCGGATAACTTGTCCATAAATACCGGCATGTGGGCATGTCATGTTGAAGTTCAGCCTTAGTTCAGGTAATTACGTGGGAATTTTTGTGACCTTGCATATTAATTTATTTTGGTTGTTTATGTTAAGGTTTGTCGCAATGGAGGTGAGAATGAAAAGTGTCGCAATTTGAATATATGGTTTTGTATTAGGCTTCAAAGTCGCTTGTTATTTTGATTTGGGAAATCAATGTTTTCGACCAAGTCTATCCAATCTTAGGGGCCCAATCAATTAGATTTATGTTACGTCACACGCAGGAGTAATTGTGAGAAGTCATTGTGCTCTCACAATGACCCGCGAAGTAGCGCGCGCTTATTTTAGGAATAATACCATTGGCTTGGATCGCGATAGTACGCAGGTTATTAATATAGTAATGTACTCATCCTTTGAAGTCATTGTTATGAGCGGACAATCAGAATGCAATTGAGCACAGCTGGTTGATGTCTCATTTATGGACAAAAAAAAAAACCAAGGGAATAACCACAAACAAAAATGTTCAACAGCGACACACTTTTGATACCTAATATAGGAACCAGCCAAATGGTGGACACCTCAGGGCACTGAAATTGGACGTTGACATCAAACTATTTGCATAATTTGCTATCTGTTGCTATAGCATAGCTCTTTATGCATAGCATAGTCATTTTGCGTAGCATAGCTGTTGCTGTGTGCCCACGCATCGTGGGGCCGTTGTTAGTCCCTAGCTGTGAAGCATTTAATTATTCCCAACCGTGGAAGCTCCCAAACGGAGTGTGATGAATGAACGTGGAAAATTTGCTTACGGGAATCGCGGCAGACAGCCACAGTCAATCCCATGATTGTGGGTCCTGATAGATATTCCAATAACTTATACGGTGTAAATTATGGAAATTCCTGCGGGCAGCTATGATTTTTCTTAAAATCTGTTTAACCACGTTATGGAGATGGGCGTATAGAGGGCACTATCACATCCAATAGGGACGTTTGTACGCTATATGGCAAGATTCCCACAATGGATTTTCGGATTTGGCAGCAGTAGGTAGCTTTGCATGTCCCTTATCAGTTGTCAAAATTGTGTCGACCACTGCTTAAAATTGGTCTAAAAATAAAAGAGACGATTTCTGGGGTTCAAACAGCTGTGTGAGAAGGGGGGTTAACAGCAAAAGCCCAGAAAATGGAAACATAAACTGAAATTGAAAACTGAACTTCCAATTTTGCTCACTAAATTATGATTTTTGTCAATCTCCTTCAATTGAACATGCCCCATACATTGTTTTTTTTTAATGCTTTGAAAATGGGGCATGAAAGTCGCATTGTTGCTTATCAATACATCTCTGCAGTGTTTTGCATTATGAATTTATCATGATTTAGATCTTTTTGATAAAATTGCATATGTAAATACATGTATATTACAATTAACTACTATCAAATATTATGTTGAGGTCCTCTGTTTTTATTATTAACCAGGAGCTAGCACAATTGTAAACACATCTCAAGTACAAAAGGTTTGAGTGTGATTAACTAGTTGACAACTGACATGGGAACCCTGAAACGCGATTCTTCAGTGCCGCAAGTGGTGCCTTTAGGAGAGGGGGGCCAAAACAAAGGTTTGTAAGGGAGTCAAATTTTAAAATGATCCAATCATGTTGAAAAGCAAACCAGGTTAGTGTTAACCATAAGGATCAGAAAAGTATAGTTGTAATATGTACGCCTAAAGTTTCAGAAGCCATAGGCTAAAAAACAGCAAAATTCAATAAAAAGGGTCAATTTCAGTTGTACGGGGTCAAAGTTAAAACTGCTCCGATTTGGATAAAAAATGGTGCAAATTATTGAGATGGTTACAAATGTGTGCTAGCTCCGAGGGCTATTAGCAACAAAGGAAAATAGCGAAAATTTAATTGCACGCAATTAATATGTATATTGTAAACGGATTATAGAATATAATTATTCAACATCAACTAGTATGTTGGTGATCATGAGGCTCTGCATGTATTGTTCACAGTGAAATGGATATAGCATATCCACTGATAAATTGATTTTGATGTGGAATATGGGATAATATTTCAAACATTGGAAAGTAGAAATTTCAAACAATGTTGATGAGGTTCCAAAGGTCACTCATAGGTCAAAGGTCCACATAATGAGGTCAAAGGGTCTGTGAGGTCAAGTTTGGTAAAATGGGCTGGTAAATGTAAAATTTGACACCTCATCTGAAAAGTTGAAGTTCAATTGGAACCAAACTTGATTCTTAGGTGCAACATTTGAATCCCTCATTTGTTGATGAGGTCAAAGGTCACATACCGAGGTCAAGGGTCACATACAAAGGTCGTGTGAGGTCTAGTTGTAAAAAAGGCTGAACATGTAAAATTGACCTCATTTGATGGGTTGAAGTTCGGTTTGAACCGAACTTGGTTGTGGAGTTTACATGCAAACCCTCTTTGTTTATGAGGTCAAAGTTCCAATACCAAGGTCCAAGGTGATGTTTAGGCCTATCATTCACAAACCGTGACGTCAAGGCACACAAGCGGTCCGAGGACCTATGTATTTTTTTTTTTTTGTGTCTTTTTAATGGTATTTTTTGTGAAGTTTGGTCAACCTGAAAACTTTAATGGAGTGAGCAAATGTTTGACACATGTAGTTATAGAGTATTATTGAAATCTTTTTTGTGCCCGTTTTTTTCGGGGGGGGTTATTTTTCCGCATCTGGGGCTGACTATGCATCGTTGTGTTGCGTTGATCTTTTAGGGAGCATGTCAATGTTGCGAAATGAGGTCTAGTTTCTCCTGCTAGTTACTGTAGGAATGCCTACAAAAAATGTGTACTACGTGCCTATCACATTCACTACATACAGTGAGGGTATTGACAATGCTAATGCTGGTAAACAGCACTCATTTCTCTATGTAGTACATCTATACATGTATTCATTTCTAATTTTTATTGGTACATTCCTGTGTTGGAGGATTGAAGTCTGCTGTGGATGGAAGATAAAAATAAATTAAAAAACAAAAAAAAAACATTTCAAACATGCAAGATAAAAGTTAAAGGTGCGTGTTGTGATCGTCTTTGGGAGGACCCTCACCTCCCTTTGCATTTACCCCGAAGTTAGTATAATTTTTGATATCAGATTAAAGGCCTATTTTTTTCTAAATGTTGTGTTCCTGAAATTTGAAATCCATTTCATTCCACGGTATGGTAGCAAAAACAAAAAATGCCATTTAATGTTTAACGGTATTGAATTGGGCTTGCATATATGTATTTATTGCTTCTATCTAACCATCAAACTGCACGTTTGGTTTCCACGGTACTGATGGGGAGTATGTGCCAGTGCCATTCTCTCTCATATCAAGCAGAAAACACAATAGACATAATTGGAACAACACATTTAACATGTGTTTTTATTATTACATGCAAATGCATATTTTTGAAAATGTGGCACAAATGTTATTTGTCTAAACATGTCACATGATGCCCTAGATTGCAAGAATGAGTCTGAGTGTGTTGAAATCACAAAAGATCATGATTCATTTCAGTAGTGCCTTATTCAACCTTTTTTCCCCCATCATATTTAGGATAAATGTCCTTGCTTTAAATTTTTTTTCTTAATTAAATAAAAATAATGTATGTACAAGGTACTTTCCTTATCCTAGCACCTCATTTTTTGTACTAGGTTTTCTAATATTCTTGAAAAAAATGCTATTTCCCCTACTTGCAGTTGATTCTGATGGTTCGTTTTGGTGGTATGAAGCAAAATGTTTGTATCAACGCCTGCCACTTAGGCCACGTTTTACATTCTGTCTGTTCAAATAATAAATTACAAATTTCAGGTAAGATTAGGCACAACAATTTTACTTAAAGGTGCAACAAGAAGATTTCAAATAACAGGTGGTCCAAAAAATATGAAAATTTCGATTTTGGCACTGGTGTAAAAAGCTTGTAACAAAAATAGCCCCTAATTTCAGCCATATTTTCTATTTAAAATCTAGTTTAACACGACTCTATGGAGTCACACGGGCTTTATAGAGGGCACGATCACATACACATAATGACTTTGTACGCCGATATGGCAAGAGTTCCCGCACAATGGATTTTTCTTATTTGTTGCAGCAGTAGTAGCTTGTGCATGTCCCTATCTCATTTTGTCAAAATTGTGTCGCCACTGCTTAAAATTGTCTAAAAATAGAGAACGAATTGGCATGGGGTCAAACAGCTGTGTGCGGAATGGGGGGTTGAACAGCAAGCCCAGAACATGAACATAAACTGAAATTGAAAACTGAACTTCAATTTTGGCTCAATAACATTATGGATTTGCCAATCTCATCATATATGCCATTGATGCATACATTGTTTTTTTTTAATGCTTTGAAAATGGGTGTCATGAAAGTCTGCTATTGATGTTTGCTTACAAGACATCTCTGACAGTGGTTTTTTTTTGCATTATGAATGTTTATCATGATTTAGGATCTTTTTGTCCAAAATTGCATATGGTAAACTACATTGTATATTCAATTAACTTATATCCAATATATTTATGTGAGTCCTCTGTTATAACCCAGGAGCTAGCAGACGTTTTGTAACACATCGCAAGTCAACAAAAGGTTTGAGTGATTAAATAGGTTGACAGACTGACAGGAACCCCTAAAAACTGATTCTTAAGTGGCCCAAGTGGTGCCTTTAGGAGAAGGGCCAAAACAAAGTTTGTACGGGGTTCAAATTTTTTAAATTGATCCAATCATGTTGAAAAAGCACACCATGTTAGTGTCTAACCATACGGATTCAACAGGTATAGTTTGTAATATGTACAGCCTAACTTTTCAGAGCTATAGGCTAAAATAAAAAACAGCAAAATAGTCATAGAAGAGGGTCAACTTCAGTTGTACAGGGTCAAATTTTTAAAAACTGTCTGACTGCTCCACAATTTGGATAAAAATGTGCAATTATTTAGATGTGTTAACATGTGTGCTACTCCAGGTTCTATGACACACAGAAGTAAAAAGCGAATTAATGCACTGCAATAGAATAAGTACATATGTCAGGAGTTAATATAATTATTCACATCAATATTACTTGGTGACTCATGAGGCCTTCTGACATGGGTTTGTTCAGACATGAAATTGATATAGACATATCACTGAATAAATTGATTTCGATGTGGAATATGGGATAATTTTCAAACAATTGGAAGTAGAAATTTTCAACAAGTTGATTGATGTCAAAGGTCCATAATGAGGTCCAATAGGTCACATAATGAGGTCCAAGTCATGTTAGGTCAAGTTGTAAAATGGCTAGTAAATGGTAAAAATTGACGCTCATCTGAAAAGTGAAGTTTCATTGGAACAAACTTGTTCTAGGTGCAACATGGTGATCCCGCATTTGTTGATGAGGTTCAAGGGTCACATACCGAGGTCATTGTCATGGAAGTTCAAGTTCGTAAAAAGACGCTGAAAGTAACATTGAACCTCATTTGATTGGTTTGAAGTTCGGTTGGACCGAACTTGGTTGTGGAGTTTAACATGCAAACCCTAATGTGTTTATGAGGGTCAAAGGTCATATACCACGGTCCCAGGTGATGTAGGCCTTCATTCACAACCGGGACGGCCGGCCGACACAAGCGGTCCGAGGACCTTGATTTTTTTTTTTTTTTGTATTTTTATAAATGGGTATTTTTGGGTGAAGTTTTTCACACTTAAAAGCGTTAGGGAGTGCGCAAAATGTTTGACACTGTATTTATTAGATTATTAATTGAATGCTTTTTGGTGCCCTTTTTTTCGGGTGTTATTTTTTCCCATCTGGGCTGACCTATGCGTTGTTTTTCGTTATCTTTTATGATGCATGTCCATGTTGCGTCAAATGAGCTATTCTCCTGCTATGTACATGTAGGAAGGCTACAAAAATGTTCCGCATACACAGTTCACTACATACATGTGAGGTATTGACAATGCTAATTCTGGTAAAACAGCACTCATTTCTATAATGTAACATCTATACATGATTCATTGCCTAAGTTGGTATTGGTCACATTGCCCTGTGTTGATGTTGAAGAGTCCTCTGTGGAGGAAGATAAAAATAAAATTAAAAAAAAACAAAAAAAGACATTTCAAACAATGCAATCAAAAGAATTAAAAAGGGTGTGTGTTGTGATCGTCTTTGGGACCTCACCCCCTTGATTTACCAGAAGTAGTATAATTTTGATATCAAGAAGGCCTATTTTTTCTAAATGTTGTGTTCTGAAATTTGAAAATCCATTTTCATTCCCACGGTATTGTACAAACAAATGCCATTTTAAATGTTTATCGTATTGAATGGGCTTGATATACTATTATTATTCTTTCTACCATCAAAACTGCTAAGTTTGTTTGCCTCCCACGGTACTTGATGGGATTTATGTGCAAGTGCCAAGGCGCTCATATCAATCAGAGAACACAATAGACATAAATTGGAACAAGCACCCTTTTAACATGTAGGTGTTATTACATCTAATGCATATTTTTGAAAATGTTGGCACAAATGTACTTTGTCTAAACCTGTCATATGACTGCCCTAGAGTGCAATAATGAGTCATGAATGTGTTTGAATCACAAAGAATCATGATCATTTCAGGTAGTGCCTTAGCAACTCTTCACCTCACACATTTAGGATAGTGCATTGCTTTAATTTTTTTCTTAATTTAAAATAAAAATAATTGTATGTAACAAGGTACATTGTCTTTATCCTACACCTCATTTTTGGTGTCTATGGTTCACTAGATATTCTTGAAAAAAATGCTATTTCCATAAATTCTTGCAGTTGATTCTGATGGTTTCGTTTGATGGTATGAAGTCAAATGTTTGTATCACGCTGCCATTCATATGCCACTGGTTTAATTGTCTCGTCTGGTTCAAAAATAGAAATGACAAATTTTCAGGTAAGATTAGGCACAAATATTTACTTAAGCATGCAACAAGAAGATTTTCAATAACAGTGTCCTACAAAAATATGAAATTCGGATTTTGGCACTGGTGTAAGCTTTGTATCAAATATCCCTAATACAGCCTATATTTTCTATTGAAATATAGAAGCAATACAAATCACCCTTTGTTTTCATTTAAGTTTATTTCTGTAACCAATAAAAGGTAGGGAATCTATTGAGTGCTAATCTTATCTGAAATCCACGACATATCCCCCGAAAATATAGATGGCTTAAAAATCTCTTGTTGCAACCCCCTTAAGCCAACGGTTCAATGATATAAAAATCTCAACTTCATTGAGGTAAGGTCGTAAAAAAGAAAACATACAAAATGCACCACCACCCCCCCAGCACAAAAAATTGAAATTTACATCAAAGGTAAGAGTGCAGTGCTACGGATAGCCTTTTGTTTGTCCAGTTTAATCTTAGCAACACATACAAACCTTGATTACACTCATTTTAGCCCACAGAGCACTAGTACTTAACAAAATTTTTTATATGATTGTAAATGGTTTGTGTGCTTAAACGTATGAACACTTTTTTATCCCAAGTAATGACATGTGTTTATTACAGAACAGTAGGGCACATTGCAGTGCATCATGGGATTGGGTCAAAACACCCTCTGGTTGTCAACATAGACATGAGAATTCATACTTTAGGTGCAATATTTTTTCTGGCATCCGGGAATATGTAGGGCTATTCCATGTCAACTACATCGAGATGTGCAACCCGCAGCATCAGGGATTTTTTCTTTTTTGGTGGATTGATGATATGTGAAAATGAAACCCGAAATTTTTAGCTTCTACCCGTCCTTATCTTTGTTTTTTCCGCAGGAACATTCAGAAAATTTAGGGGGTCAACCCCAAAATGCTTTGTGATGCGAAGCAATTTTGGAGATGGCAAAAACTTATAATAGAACCCTCCCCCAACTTTGAAATTCACTATCTGGGGGATGTTTTGGTGTGAATTCAAATCTCTGGGCATCAAAAATTTATAGCGTAGCTCCGTTACTTTTGCAGTTATTTGGGTGTCAAAAGCAATATCTTTCATCTGGGACCAAGTTTGGGGGGTCAAAACTCCGTAAGTAAAATATTTTAATGTCCCATCTTTTCTTGTTAATCTGAGTCACCTGCATGACTTTCTTCTAACCGTTACAATAATAATCACATTGGGTAGAAAGAATAAGTGAGTTTTACGGCCTATGAAAATCCTAATTTTGCACTTGAACATAATTGGCCCCCCCTGACAATCAATGTTGACATACGGATCCCACCCCGGTACTTCAGATATGTTGAAGATACAGCATCAAAAGAACTATTCCTTGAAAGAACATCTGTGTTTGGATATGTCTTCATTGTTCTCAGCACAAGATCTTTTGCTGATATCCCCATATAAGTATATGGTGATATACACTGTGGCATGTAGCAATGCCCTCTGGGTCACATATACCTTGTGTGTAAACTTTGAATGGTGTATTTTGTTGTGAAAACATTAAGACACCACCTAGTTTCTTTCAGGAAAGTTGTTTAAATGATCCTCTTAAACATATCTGAGTAGAGGGGTGTTTTGTCGAATGTCAAACCTTGGTTTTCTGGGGTCACAATGTGTCAAAAAAGTACATATCCATCTTCAGGGGCTGTACCTCACTTCCTACTTTTCTAATTGTTCGTAAATGTATTGTGTAAAGTTCTCTATGTAACTCGTGTTGACCAAAGATGGCAGTAAATCATTTCTTACTTTTGGAGTTAGGACCCCCCAGACTTGGCCACGAATCAAACAAAGGCGTAATATTTAGACCTCATTAACTCTAAACGTAAACATGCTATTAACTTCCGGATGCCAGATTTGAATTCTACCCAAAAATTACCCATAGATACGATTTTCAAAGTTGTGGGGGGAGGGGGGGGCTCATTACTAATCTGTGACCCTCTAACCCATTAGTCTTTCACATTGGTTGGCCCTTTTGATTGTGACTCCCCCTACATTTTTCAATTGTCCTAGCGGGAAAACGAAATGGCCTATGACACTCAAAATTCAGAGTTTCATATCTCATCATGTCTACCACCACACTTAAGGCGAAAAAAATCCACGACGTTCTAGCGTGCACATCTCGAATGTTGACATGGAATGGGCCTGTAACTTGTTGCTGTTAGGTATACCTATAGGTTACTGGGCCATGGCCTTCTCGGCGCTGTCGATATCGTAACCCTATCACGGAGGATAGCAAAACCAAGCTAAATTCATAATAAATTATTAAATCATATAACTTATCTGTTGCCCCCAAATAAAACTTGCACATTTTTTTCTTGAAAATGAATAAATGGCACTTATTCAATTTATATCCCCCAATATCAGTGACCATAGATACCTAGAAGCTAGAGCTAAAGATATTAAATTACCGGCCCGGTGTGCGGTGTAGAAAAACACTTCAGTTCCTTTTCCATCTGGGATGCAGTACAAACCATGTCGTGTGTATAGTTGTTCTCCGCGGTTGAAAAGAGTCAGGTGTTACCAACCATACCTACCCCTCTCTGTTTGACGAAGTCTTTTTAAATGACGGAATCACAAAATACTTATCGTCATTCGCAAATAATAAATCTTGAGATTCTATATTGCGTGTTCAATTAATCTTTGTTCCAAATGTTTTCAGTTCATCATTTATTCGAAAAGGAAGAAAGACAAACAAACTATCATTGCCATAATGTTGCTGGGCAAGCTTTGAACTAGACACTTTTGTGCAGAATTAAAAAATCCGTACACTTATTGCTTAACTTCATTTGTATTCCATTTAAACCATCCCGCGCTTTCAGAATAAAACTAGGGTCCACGACCATATCAAATATGTAAACTGGTTTAGTTATTGTGAAAGAAGACATGTATTTTGGTACTCAACCCGATCGTGGGGGGGTAACACCTGGCTATAACAAATGCTGGCGCGCATACGGGCCCATTGTAACATACTCTTTAGTTAATGGTTTTTGCTGAAGTCTATACATATCCATTGGTAACTGATATTAATGAATAGAAATTGAATATGACATTTTTAATTCATTTTGTTTTTTTTTTTTTTTTTTTTAAATTTGGGCAACCAAACGGTTATGTCATGTTACCAATAATTTACAATAATTTTTAGCAAACAACACCCAGTTTTTGGTCTTCTTTCCTCCCTTTGAAATGGACTACAGAATTTGTTATGCAGCTTGTTATTTGGCGTCTACGCCCCCATTGTCCAATATAATTGGACTAAAGTATTTTGTGTTTGTTCCTTTAGGACTCTTCAGAGGATTGAGTTGCATTAGGGTGGAGACCAGGACCATACAACCTTACCATGGTATGAAGTAAACATGAGGTAAAATGCTTTCCATCTTTTGAGGAAACTCGTGGCTAAATGTTCTGTTTCTTCAAAATGACCTCTTTAAGAACTCTCATGGCAGCCTTCTGCAGTTACATAAACAAAATCAGAATCAATATTTTGGGGGGGGGGGCTATCATCAGGCAAGCTCAAAAACTATTTTTTGTTTTCTTTTCTAACTTGTTTGTGCAATACACCTTTGAAATGTTTTTGCCTGGGGTTTCTCCGACATTGGAGGTAGTATTGGTAGGGGATACTATGCCACCATAAAACCCCATTTTCATTCATGCTCTTTAATTTCATGTTCCGTGACCCCCATTTTATGACCCATTTCAGTTCCCAAGCCTTTTCTATATCAAATTTTCCCTTCTTTTCTTCGAAACACCTCAAACGTAAGTAACTTGCGCTTATTTTTAAAATTTTAGGGGAAAACGTAGCTCCTGAGAAGACCCGTCATTTTTGGGCCTCAAATCAGCTTCAGTATACATTGGGAATGTAATTAAGTGATTCTGGTTTAGTTTTCGTCATATACAAATTTGAACATACCAATGTTCCTTTCCAATACAGAATTTCATGAGAATCTGAAATAATGGTTGTCATTTTTTTTAAAATGTGTTCTTGGGTGTTTTTTCGTAAGGGCAAAATGTGTACAGGGGTAAACAATAAAGCATTTAATAATTGTTTTAAAATTTATACGCGATCTGTTCGGTTGCTCAATAGGTATAGTTTTGCCATATTTACGGACCTACTATGTTTTAAACTGGTTTTGAAATCGTTCATTGGTCATATAAATAAGAAAATGTATATAGATTCTGTGTTCACCTTTCAAGTGAGACTCTTACAGATAAGACTAGTGGTCTCCCATGGCTCCCTTGGGAACCATAGTCATATTTGCCCCTTAAATTTAATCATCAAACAAACGTCATTACAACGCAACCTGTATATTTTCGGTTTCTGTAAAGTAAACAACAATTTGGAACCAGTTTTATTTAAAACAAACCGATTAATCTGAAATTTGAACCCCAGTGTCAACCTTGAAAACCCGTTTTTGCCTTGTAACTCTGTACTATACTCCCTCAGGTAGGGCAAACTAACCTTTCTGTAATCCTTTAAAGGGACTGAAGATGATGGTATACTTTAAAAACACATTTTTGCCCCCGTTTCTATTTTGACCCCTGTAATAAACCTTGCCCCCAAATCCACCACGAAACACATTTTAAAAAATGACACCCATAATTTTGTTGTGGAATCCTCCTACAATTTTTGATTTTAGAAAAACCTTGGTTGCACAAGATTTGTATAGAATATTTCACAAAATACCGTTTCCACATGTACTACAGAGCCTTAATTTTTAAAAAATCTGGGCAGTCACATTCCCCTACCCAAAAATGAAAAAAGTGAAGACCCCAGGGTTATTGGGTAGCTATTCTTCAACGACAAGTGCAATTAAGAGGAATTTGTAATCCTCAAATTTCTCTAATCACACTCCCTTTACCCAAATTTCAGCAAGACAGTGTTTCATACAAGGTTCAGCAATTGTTCTGTCTATCTGCGTAGATTGAACATTGTTCTTGTGATGTTCTTTACATGTTAGAAAACCTTAAGGTCAAAATTTTGTTCAAGAATTATTGGTAATTATGATTTCCCTTTTTTTTCAGACAAACTGAAAAGGGTTTACAGTTTTTGGATTGGATGATTGCTAAAGGCTGTGAACCCTTTCAGCACTCCAACATTGGTATCTATTTTCACAGAACAACCGAGGTGGGAGTTTTTTGTATTTTAAAATTTAAGACAATTTATTACACTTTCATTCTGGTTTAAATTTCTAAGGGCTGTGAACCAGTCCAACATTGGCTATAACTTCACAGGACAGACTTCAGGTTGAATTTTTTATATTCACAGATTTAAAAGACAAACTGGTAATTATTATTTAAACAGTTGATATCCAGAAATGTTCGTTTAAACACTAAATTTAGCCTCATCACCCTTCTCTTGCACCTGTGTAAACACATCAATCCAATTGCAAATAGCAGGGGCGCGAGTACAGACACCTTGATGGTCACCCACCTTCAATTTCACCTCAACCTCCTCAGCAGGGCCGTTCCTAGCGAGGTGTGACGCTCCCCCCCCCACTTGTTATGTATCGGGAAAACCTGCCACAATGTCGGACAGTTTGAAAAAATTAAATAAATAGCTTCAATCTATTATATTGTATTATTAATTTTTTGTCCAGAGATTGAATAACTAAGCTAACTTTTTGACTTGTGTATCAAGAAAAAAGAACGTAAAGAGGTTTATTGAAACTTAAATTATTCAACACTCTGCAGTGAACGTCACCAAAAGTCAAAATATACTTTCCGCACCATGTGGCGGGTTTTTCCCAGATTTCATCCATTTACAGACTAATGTTGAACAAACTTGACTTTGTTAGGGATTAAGTAAATACGATGTAGAGTGGAATATTTTAAATGAAATAAAATAGTTTGTTACTTATATTACTTACTTCCCATCTGCTAATATGCCAGTATATAACAAAGTATTTTGAACAATTTTAGAAAAATGATATTGGGTGACCCCCACCGCCCCCCCGCTCAGATTTTTTGAACCACTGTAAAAATCATGGTGTGCAGCAAAACTGTCCTTTGCCGACACAATTACAAAAATTTTTCCGGCTCGTTGCGCTTGCTGGGCATACTTTATTTATCAGGCGAGGGTGTGGCCGCCATTTGTAAAACAAATTGTTTCGGCAAATGGGGACAGTTTCATCGACAACACAGGGAACTCAACACCCCCCCCCCCACCATTAACCTAATCCGGACCGGGTCGTTTTGCCGACCGACGGCCCAAATGCAAAGAGGTGCAATCTATTTTTATTTTTAAGGCCCAGATGCAAAGAGAGACCAAATTTTGCGTTTCATTGCATGTGGGCCGTTTTCCGGCACAGGAATAAGTAGCGTAAAGTCAATAACGGCCCACATGCAACGAAGAACATCGCCGCCATTTTACGGAGCGGCCCAGCTGCAAAGCGGAATCATGCGCCATTTCCCGGAAGATGGCCCAAATGCACCGAGAAACATCGCGCCATTTACGGAAGACGTCCCAGAGCAACGAGGAACATGGTGCGAATGCAATGAGAACAGGGATAATAAAAAATCAATAAAACATAATAATGATGCGTACTGCCACACTGATCGCATGAAATTTGTAGCTGATAGTTCGCCAGTAGTGAGTGGTGCTATTACGCTACGTTCATAGTCGTGCGTGGCGCGAGTATGCTACGTCATGCTCCAGTTTACGTCATGAATGCATTTATGCCTTAAACTTAAAAATAGCTTTCGAAAATGGTGCGGCGCTATCACCATCGAATCGAAATTGTCTATGGGCATTTGTACAACAGTGGCACCCGCAGGATGAAAGCATTGCGCTTTGCGGGCAAACCGTCCGAAGAGCAGTGAAAAGCATCGAGCATTTCAGGGATGACGTCCCAGGTGCAACGAGGAAACTACGCGGTCATTTCCCGGAAGACGGCCAGATGCAACGAGGAACATCGCGTCATTTTCAAGTAAAGAGGCCCAGATGCCACGAGGAAAATCGCGTCATTTCGGTAAGAGGCCCAGATGACTTGCGGTCAATGAGTCATTTGCGCGACAAGAAAAATATTGTGGACGGCCATATCGCAAACGAGAAACATTTTCCGGACGGTACCACGTTTTTTGGCTCTCATTGCATCTCGGCCGCGTTAGGGTTAAAAAGTGGTATGGGGACACCCCGGCTCCTCAGATTAATCAAACACTATACTCTTGTCGTTGATACAACTTGTCACCACTCTAATAACCATTGCATCTAGTATATAGTATACCTCTTCCTCATCGCCCACTCTATGACTTTCCTTAGCTTGCAATCTATCCAATGCCTTCTCCAAATCTCAGTATTCTTCGTGCTTCTCAAAAGAAACACTGTAGCTATCCATACCTTCCCCTGACATAAAACCAAATTCGTTCTCGTCCACTTTACTTCACTATTCTCCAAATTCTATTTCTAGTACCCTCTCCACCATTTTCATTGCAGCCACATAACTTTACACACTCTGAGGGACCAAGCGCCTTTACTGTTTTCAATTCTCCCATTGCCTTCATCTCTTCTTACTGATGACCTTCAATGGCCCGTCCACACCTAGATTCCACCTTCTGAGTTCCAAATGATACAGAATGATAGAGGAAAGGTTCAGAACACAAAACTTTTATGATTTTTTTTTTGCATTCCATATACAGCAGTATCTGGATGAAACAATGGTCAAAGGTCATTTCTTTTGTTCTTTATTGTACACGTGGCAATTCATGGACCAGTCAAACCACACAATCAATCAAACCTGCATTCAATACTATCACCGGGAACAGTTTGCATGGAAAATTTGATAATAATGAGTCAAATACAGCTTGATTTTTATGGAATTGCTGGATAGATTTGAGATATTGAACTGTCCAATATAGACGAAAATTGCAAAGTGAACCACGAAGAAGTACAACAGAAGGTTTCTAAGGAGTAACAAATAAAGTTACCAATATACGCTCTCTTACAGATTTGCAAAAAAATAAAAATGCTGTGATTCTTTAAAATAGGTAGAGTCAAGTATGCCTTGCAGAAAACTAACATAACGATTTTCACCAAGAAACAAAAATCTGTAAATAATAAAAAAGTCATAACTTAGCAAAAGTTCACGCATTCCTTTCTGCAAAATGGAGGTTGAAGATTGTGATTGGATCTTTCTGGAAAACATCACTTTGAAACAAATTTGACAAATCACAACATATGGATGCCTTATTTTCTGCTGTTGCTGTTAAAACAAATAGCTAAGAAGGGCAAAAAACATGGTGCCATTCTGCAAGGACAAACTTTACTGTGTGAGTGAATAGGGACATTTTTACAGATGGTTAAGAATTCTGAAGAGCAGTGTGGGGGTTTGAACCAATATCAATGCCCCCCCCCCAAGATTTAGTAGCGATTGACTTGCCTGTTTGCATATTTATTTTCCATGAACTTTTTAGTATTTAGATGGTACAAACATAATATACTGTGTAAGTGGAAATTTCCGCGTACAGATATTTTCGCGATTTTATCATTTTTGCCAAATGCGTGAGAATTTAATTTCACGGTATTGACATCAATGCAATACAAATCTATTGGAAAAAGTTATTTTTGCAAGTTTTTATTTTCGTGTTTTTATGTTCACTCGCGAAATTCGCGAAAATAAAAACCTCGCGAAAATTTCCACTTATACAGTAAATATTGTTTACCATTATCAGAAGTTATTGTACATTTATCCAGTGGGCTATTGTATTACACCCAATTACTGCTCACAATGGTTCAAATGGTATGCTGGATTTGGGTGAAATTTTGAAATTAAGGAATGTTGGTGATGGCCTATGAAACGGAGAAATTCTGTGTTGTAACCGGGTGGGACACCTTCATAACCTCTGAATGTCTTCATTGATGACACCATGAGCATCTTCATATAAATGGATTTGTGCATGATCAAAGTTTATATTATAATCATTACTTGTTTTAATATTTATACTTCACTTTCAGTGGACTATTTCGGATTATGGCTGCATGGCATATTCTATGGTTCCTGTCCCGCTATATGACACTTTGGGTGAGGAAGCTATGGAACATACCGTCAAGCTTAGTAAGTCATAGAAAGGTGTGGTGAATGAAATCAAAAGAACTCCATCCAACATGGTTTATCATCATCATGACCAATTTCATTCCATCCACTAATTTTCACCAAAGTTTTCACAAACCTAACAAATCATAATTCTAAATGCCAGCATTAACCCTAAATCGTAATCCTGACCACAATTGTAATGGTAAAATTGGAGGACCAAACAAAAACAGATGAATCTATGAGTTTTGGTTCTACTGTATGTAATTGTGATGGATTGATTCTCACCTTTTTACAGAACCAAATGTTCAAGTTATACTCGGCTACAGAAAAAAAATAAAGATTGGGTTTGTGCTCAGCTCGATAAATTGCCTGGCTGATTACCGGGGACACTGAAAAATTAATTGGCTATCAATCAAAATGTTATGCCACCTTGTCCGATTGAAATTTTGAGGAAAACAGATTGACTTTAAATTGTTAGCTACACATTTGAATAAAATATGGTTTTGATATTAATTTTGTTAAACATTTGGCAGTATTTGTTAGATGCTCACTCTGAAGCCAAAAATAATCCACATAGGAACTTTAGATTACTAAACTAATTATTAAGTTGTTACACAGTTGTCCGATTCAGTGATCTTCATCCCAACCCAACCCTCCCTACTCTCCTCCTCCACTGTGCTTCCATGTTCTTGGCCATCTACTCCTCATCGAAACCCCTACTTGAACTCAAACGCCCTTCTTAAAAACATGCCCGTTATCCCCTCCTCCAGCACATGCTTATACCAATGTACCCATTTTTGCCTTCACTTAACCGGTATTTTGTAGTACTTAAATAAATACACTAATGAATAAAGCGCACACATATAATCATAAATAGCGCCGTTAGGAGATGACGTTGAAAAAAATTATGCTCCTGGAGCCGATTTTGGGGCCAGTTCTCACATTAGCTAGATGCTCAGGAGGCAGTGGCTCAAGAGTTTTAAACTTCTCAGTAGTAACATAAGGTGGAAAATAGAATGAGGCTCCAACTACTCTGCAGATTACCAGAGGCTGGAACTTGATGTGCGATTAAGCGTTTTTATGGAAGGCAATTACGCGGATGGGATGTCTTTGAACTGCTATTTTTCAGTGGTGCTTTTAAAAATGCAATTCGTTAGAAAGCGAAATGTTCAATATGATAAGTTTAAAAAACTCTGCTTAATTGCAGCTGACATGACCACCATTGTCTGTATGACGCTTATGGCTAAAGTGAACAACCTTCTGAAGCACAAAGGCAACACAACCAACCCTTAAACTGATCATCTTATTGGGACAAGCCAACCAAGTATCAGAAGACAAAAATCAGTGTTAATATAAGCAGATTGACTAATTTCATTGAAGATCTGTTGAAGCTTGGAAAAGAGAAGCCTACAGATCCTGTGGTATGTTTGGGACATTTTTAGTCAGGAGGCACTTGTCGCCTACTTCATGTATTGTGGCCAAAATGATTTTTAAGTATTTATAGATATAAGGACATCACAGCTATATCATTTCCAACCTGTTGTGAAGTGTCAGTGTTGTATTTCACCCGAGGGCCCATTTGGAAAGTTTGTACAGGGGTCAAATTTCAACTTGATGATATTGTTGCAAAACGCTGCAACCAATGTGTTCCTTTATCCTAAGGATTCGAAAAGGTATAATTTGCCCTATCTCTGGATGGAACGTTTATGAGTTAGTAGCAAAGGTCAGATGGTTTATTTGGTCTACAGGGGTCAAACTTGCAAAATGTCACAGATTTGAGAATGCACTTTGTCTCAATGATCTTTTACCAAACAAGTGATATTCAGATAGTTTTGCCCTATCTAGGATCCCTCATTACCCTGTAAACCTCAAAAAATTTGGTAAGAAGTATCCTGGATTGCACCTATTTTGAATTGAATCAGATTTTTAAGGATCAATTTGAGACCATTTTGCATCGAAATCGCATTGTTTGCATTTTTGACCGTAGACAAAGTATTGATCTTTGACCTTTTTGCCATAACCCCTGAACGAATCCATCCCAACAGGCAAACTACCTTTCCTGGATCGTTGACTAAAGGAACTCATTGGTGAGGTTTTTTAGCACAATATCAATTTGACATTTGAACCCCTGTACAAACTTCAAAATCGCAATCCTCAGGTACAAATACGACATGGACAATTTCACAAGTTAGAAACGATTTTCTTATGTCCTTAAAAACCTATGAAACTGAAAATCAGTTTTGCCCAATTTAAATGAAGTATTAATAAAACAATTGAACATCTGCCCCAACTATTTCTAAGACAAGGTTTAGACCAACTCAAATACCTACATGGGGACATACCGGCTTATAATTGTCCCTTTCTCGCCTTCTGTATATGAATGACCTTGTTTTTCATGCCAATATGTGGATTAAGGTTTTCAGTACCAACTATGCTTTTCGTTATCAGATTTCAAAAATGCAGTTCAACTCATTCATTTCAGTAATAAGTTTTATAAAATTCAACGCTAACACATGCACATTTGCCGTTTTTCAACATTTCACCATTTTTAAGGGAGAGCCTCAACTGGTGCAAATATAAATGGAAGCTTTTTCCCAACATCGATTAGGTTCTTTCTTTCCAACCAAAACCAATGACCATAACATATGTGATTGCATTGTTATGTAATACACTCATTTATTCCAATTCCAGTTGAGGTTGGCCTGCAAATGGAGAATCGTGCAAGGATGAATGAATACATACAGGGGTGTGATTCTTAGGATTTTTTGTGATTTTCAGGCACGTTGGGGGCCGCCAGCATAGCAGTCATGGTCCTTAGGCAAACCTTGTGTGTGTTATGTATGTGTTTAGAATGGCATCACTGAAGTTTTTTAAAAATTTACCTCAATTGAAAAGTTGGAAGTTCAATTGGAACCAAACTTGTGTCATAGCTGCACCATGGGATCCCTCATATTTTGATGAGATCTAAGGTCACATGCCTAGGTGCAAATGTCATGTGAGTTCAGAAGTTGAAAGATGGCTTAAATGAAAAAAATTGACCAAAATAAGCTGGCGGCCCACAGCATATTCTTTGAATATAGTGATCACGAAAGCCGAGAACTGCCTGCAATTCTAGTTTATATTCAAAATTTCTGCAACTTTATTTAATTTCAGTCCTATTTAAGCATTTTAGGTCATATTATGCAGTTGTGTTCAGGAGTTTTTTTTTACCAAATATCAAGAGATTTTCCAAAAAATTCCATCACACCCCTGTAAACATGTTTACCTCATCAAGCATGAAGGCAAATACTACGGTACATCTTGAAAATCATCATTTCTTTTTCCTCCTTTGACGCCCCCAAAACCAGATGATCCTTGTACCATCTGTTTCACCAGTGGAACCACAGTGATGTGCATTTGTTTTATATTCATACAGTTGTAACCAACCATGGTGTGCAGTGGTTCATCAGAAAGTTACACCTGACATGTTGTGTATGTTAATCTCTTGCATTCATAGCTGCCCATGGCATTATTATAAAAATAAAGATAAGAAAGCCGTTTAGTGTCTCCACATTGGCGGGCATGTGTCCAGTGGATAGAAAGTGCCTGACCGCATGCCAAAGGTTGTGGGTTCAAGCCCCGCTGTAGCCAATGAGTTTTTGCCTTGAGTAAAGCTCTTTACCGAATCAACTTCTCCTCCTCTCTACCAGGTGTATAAATGGGTACCGGGCATTATTCAATGTTGGCAAATAACGAGGTGTAGCGACTCTCCTACAGCAACATTGAGGCTGCCCAATCGTTCGAAAGAGGGATGGGCCACTTCATTCTGTGTTACAACAGGTTCTGTTTCCCTTTACCCTTTTTGTGTCATCTACTGCCAGCAGAATGACAGCATAATGAGAGCCACGTTTGGTTAGGATGTGTGCCTGTCTCTGTGGTGGTAAATATTATAAACCTGGACTTATGTACCTCCTCGTTTTTTTTTTACCATCCTAATTCACCTCATACTCAGTCAGAAGCACCACTGGCCCAAGACTCTAAAATTAAAATGGGTGGGTGAAGCGATTGACCTCTAATGGCCCCTATGAGACCTTTGACCCATTCACAACCATGATGGCAGACCCAACACAGCATTCTGTGGAGCACGTATCCTTTCATTGGAAAAAGACACCCAACCAAAGAAAGCAAGACGGCTTTCTCCATATCATATCAAACAATTGACATCTTTAATAGTAGAGAGGCCACTTCTGGATATTGGGGTTCCCGTTCAAAACCCAATTCCAGGAGCTCTAATAATGTTAATATTATTCATAATTCCTACTTTTTAAAATTTTACCCGGGGCTGGCATTTCCTGAAGTGACGTGGCCGGGTTTTTTGTGTTGAATATGCCTTTTCATTATTTTTTTAATTTTTTTACCAAAAATGTCATATTCAAATAGCTATAACTTGAAAAGTAACTATAGTAAACCTTCATATTTGCTTGAAGACATACTATTACATATAGATTTAATTTTTGAGTAAAAAATTGTAACGAGGTCATAATGGGTGTGATTTGTGGGAGAAATTTTAATTTTTTAGTGATTTTTAATATTATTTAAAAAAAAAAAAAAAAACTAAGTTTTACATAGACAAAATATTCCAGCGCTCTAGTGATAATATTATTATCTAGTATATTCTACTTTTTGAATTTTAACTCAGTTGGCATTTCTGAAAAGTGACATGCCCTGTGTTATTTTGAGTTGAAATACGCATTTTTCAGAATTTTTATTTTTTTTTTTTACCAAAAGTCAGTATTAACAAGAGCTATAACTTGAAAAGTACAATTGGTACAAGCTTCATATTTGCCCTGTGAATAATACTTATTGCACAGTTAATTTGCAATGTATGATTAGAAATCTTGAGTAATGAGTGCATAAGGATCGGTTAGTGGATTTGGGGAAGATGGTTAATGTGTGTTAGTGATTTTTAGCCCTGTGTTCCGCCAACACGACGTATTTTTACATAGAAAAAAAGTGTTCCAATAGTGCGTGTGTCGTGTGTGTTAAGAATGCTTAGTCTAGTTATTTTCGCTTTTTACAGTTTTACTCAGTCTGGTGGCTTTTCTAAAAGTTGACATGGCGTGTGTGGTTATTTGAGTTGATCAAATGCGTACATTTTTCATGATTTTTTTAATTTTTTTTCACCAAAGATGTTGAATATTAAAATATCTATACTTTAAAGTACATTGGACAAAGCTTCATATTTGGCCTGTGAAGATCCTTATTGCACATAGATTGATATTGTGAGCAAATAATATGAGCATATTGGTATGATTTTGGGGTGAAATGTTAATTTTTAGTGATTTTGCCAATTTTTACCCCAAACTGATTTTTTACATAGAAAAATATTCCAGAGCTCCATAGATGTTGATATTATTTAGTATATTCTCATTTTAACTGTTACTTGGCTGACAATTCTGAAAATTGATGTGGGCCCGAGTTTATTTTGGTTGAAATAATGTATTTTTTTGTGACTTTGATTTGTTTCCCAAAAATGTAAAATTAAATAGCTCTAACTTGAAAAGTAAACTAGTACACCCTTCATATATTGCTATTAAGAGTACTTGTTACATAGTTTGTATGTTTGAGTACCCAAATAGTAATGAAGCCAAAGTATATTGGGTGCTTTGGGGAATTTAATTTAGTGATTTTTTGCCAATTTTAACCCATGATTTTTACAATAGAAAATTTCGCAGTGCTTCTAGATGATGATATATTATTTAGTATATTCTATTTTACCCAGCTGAAAAGTGATGTGGAACGTCGTGTATTTTTGGGTTAAAGTATTTATTGTTCATGATTTTTTTTTTCATTTTTTTACAATATTAAATATATGTTAGTGTAAATTTAGTACAACCTTATTTGCGGTCAGTAATACTTATCACATAAATTTTTGTTGGCCCTCATTTAATAGATAAATTTATTCTTTTTACTAGGCAAGTTCTAAGTCGCAAAGTGTAGCTCTTGTGAAATAGTCAAACGTGTATGCATGCACTAATAATGTAATTTTCTCTTTATTTCAGTTTGTACTGAGAA
>JAMKCH010058921.1:0-19699 GCA_023653785.1 Ophioderma brevispina | reverse complement strand
CAAAACCGGCTTCAAATTAGGTGTTTTACATTTGATGCCAATAAAATGTCAAAATGTTCTCTAAAGCACTAATTTGCACCACGTTTTCTAAACACTGTTTGTTGCAGGTTGTACTAAGAAAAATAACATATAGACTTATACCCCGCTTCCATATCAAGAAATTAGCATGCGAAGACCCTTCCAAGACTGGAACAATAAGGAAGACATATATGAGATTATATGCCCCATATTTTAGTAACATAGTTGAAGCACTATAATATCAAGATTTCAGAAATCGAAAAAAAAACAACATAAAAAATAGATTTTGCATATCCGATACAAATATAAGTTACCCTACATACCCTACAAAGTGATAAGACCAAAGCCGGGGGCACTTGTATTCAAAAAGGTGGATATGATGCGTGAACATGGACTTTCAAAAGGCACCCTAAACACGTATTCACCGACTAAGAAACAAGCTAAAACATACCCTAAACAAGTATTTTATCGTTTATGATACACTCACAAGTACGACAAGTAGTGCAATTGAATGAAAAGCTACACTTTATTATTTGCTTTTGCTGTACTCCAAGTTTTGCAGTACAATTATTTGGATGAGTTGATCCATGCTTAATGACGATATAACAGACACATTTCAGGGTTAGAAAAAAACATTTTACCTTTTTGCCATATTTTGCTTGTTTTTTGCACCTAAACGATGTACGCGCGTACCATCGCCTGTTGGAAAAAAGACCACACTTTTACGCGTTTTCGTGTTCACGCATTATATCCACCTTTGAATACAAGGCCCGGGGGGACCAAAAGACAACCTAAGGACAATGACAGTTAACATCTGACGTCAGCATCAATTGTAAAATCGATGCGCCGCATCCTCGCAGGCAAAACAATCGAGGTCACAGCTGTCCCGGCATAGTAACCACAGTGTGACAGGACGTGTAATCTCAGCATTCTATCTGTGGTGGAAGTGTTCGCGAACTTTTTTCTTCGAGATATATCGGGAAGATGGAAATTGAATTGAATATGTTAAAGATTTATCTGAAAACAATCGCAAAGAGCACTTGAGCGACTGAAAAAAAAATATGAGGAACACAATTACCAAATCCCTTATTGAGTTAGATTCTGTGTCGGAAGATAACAAAAAAGATTTGACATCGAAGCACTACGGTGACATGTATATCTACCTCATCCACACACAAGCCCATTCACGCACGAGTCTCTAAAAGCATACGGACCCGTGATGCTTATATAATAATTATTTGTATCGGGTTATGTGAGAACGTGCTCTTTTACCAAGTTCCTAACTACCAGTTTTGTATCATCCGTGCCCTGGTTCACAAGGGGAAGGAAGCAATGACAAGAGAGTCTTGAAAAGAGTGCAGTGAAGGATGCTGGGCCGGGTGTGGTCTCCACAGTCTGGAAAGATTCTTACCGCCAACTGCACGTGAGGCCTAAAAGCTGGTGGCCTACGGACATGACATGTACAGGTTTCCTGATAGAACTTGTTTACTTCCACATATTATGAGTGTCCAAAATCGGACAGTCTTAAATATTTTTAACAACTCGTGACGTCATGAGGCGTGATGATGGAGATTATACGCTCCCGAGTTGGCCCTGAGCAACCTGGGCCTAAAAATAAACTATCACCCGAGGCGTAGTTTAGTAGGCCAGGTATAGTATGATCAGGCCTACCTAGTATGAGAGGCGGGCATAGTTATGCTTAGGCCTACATTTAGTATGCTAGCCTACATAGTTGCTTAGAACCTACAGGTAGTATAGTAGGCCACGTATGCTAGGCCTACATAGATAGTAGGCAGGGTTTCATGAGAGGCCAACGAGGGGGGAGCGATTAATCTGCATCCGATATAAGACCAGTCAATATTCGTTTTATTATACCGCTACATAGTTTTGTTCACTGAATTGGTTCACAAACTACATCCCGTGAATTTTATTTTCTATTATTAGCGTCCCGTAGCTTTCTACTCCTAGCTAGGCATGATCAGTGATAGGCTACCCAAGGCCACAGACCAGACCTCGCTATACCTAGGCATGAGGAATTGAGAACTGACACGAGAAAATAATATCAAAAATGTATGTAGGCCCCTAAGTAGAAGGTCCTACTCACCAATTCATATTGTCCTGAGGGAAGTTGAAGAGAAGGATCCAGTTCCAAATCAAAATAATAGTATCAAAAAAGTACTGTAAGCTTCCAACTGATGAGCTCCATCGTAGAACTATACAGCCTGTCCAAAAAAAAAATGGTCCATCAAAAACCGATTTTTTTCTCAAATTATATCGAACATACGTAAGTGTTTTGTAATCACTTAAAAAAAAAACGGACCAGGCTTCCAGGATTTTTTGTTCATTCATTGCGTGTTTCAATCGAGAGATAACTCCCGTTTTATGCGGAACACAAAAATCGAGTTGTGCCACTTTCTGGTTGCGTCAAACGTTGAACGAAATTTGCTAAAAACAATAAGTTATTCACACTGACAGGATATTAAATTCTTTTAAAAAGGGATTAACCTAATAAAGAAACTCTAAAAGTACGAAAACAGTTAGTAATGGTGGAAGTTATGACCAGTTAAGTTATGGTGTTAAGATAAAGTGAATAACATTCGACATACTGAGACTGTTGTTTGTTAGAAGAGAAACCATGAGCGTACAGCCCGCATGCAGCAACCTGGAGAAGAGAGTTTTGTATGGTTTGAAGTATCATGAAACGCAAATCCTACAGACACCTTGATACTTTATTCCAAATTCCAAAAATTTATTGCATCAACAATAGTAAAGCCACAAAAGATAGTTGCAATATTTTAAAAAATTCTTTGATTGGAGTGTTTATTTGGTTGCAATACATTCCTTCTGGCATTAAGTTTAACAGATACCAATTTTGTAATAAATTCAAAGTTCCATTCATTGACGTGCAAAAAGATTTGTATTGTTTATTATTTATGAAAAGAAGTATTTATATTTAAACTGATTATGTTGACATTAACAACGGTGTCGAAAAAATACCCTTTTTTTGTTTACGTTAATTGTGTTTGTTTCTTTGTCAAGTTGAAATTTGTGTGAGCCTTAAGAAGCATGGCATAAATGGGGCGAAGCAACTATGCCCATGCATAAAAGTGGCACCAAAACGAGGTTTGTTTTTGGGGGGGTGGGGGAGTTTTGGTATATCGCACTAAATTGATCAGATTCCGGATTGGACAAAAAGCCAAATAAGATGAAACAAACACATTGGACAAAGCCTGGTTTTTCTCTTTTTAATATTATGCCCAGTAGAATGACTATTTTGAACTTTCATATTTAACCAATTTTTTTTCTGATTGTACCATTTTTTGAGACGGCTGTAAGTCTTTCACTCGCTCAGAAGTGTTCGTTGCTCATATCCTTCACATATTACCTGCATAAGCTACAGCATGAGCCTTGCATACATCTGCGTTTTTGTGGTTTCATTTTTTCTTGTCATTCACCTAGAAGCTCACGTCTGCTAACACTGGTCAGATTAGAATTAGAAATTAAAACCACAGTGTTTTAATAATTATTCAGCTAGTGATTTCAACGGTCACATATATGGAGTGTCAAGGGAGGTTGATTTATCAGCGCTTTTGACCATCCTCTCTAATTTGCTGTTGCACAATTACAGTATGATACCAAACATGAAAATTCAAAATGTAATTAATGAATGTATTTTCGCTCAACATTTTCTTAAGGAAAAAAAAATGCATTTGAAATTCATTAATTTTTTTGCACCCTGGATAGCACACATGCCTATGCTAGTGGGTTACAAATAACACATTGCCTGAAGGGATTATTAGTTACCGCATTCAAATATTGAAAGATATTTTTGTTTCATTTTCAAAATGTCTGGACTAAGCGTGGTTACAAGAAATCTTATTTTATTGTACTTTTTTGTTGTATCAACCCGGTTAGTACGCCATAATCTCCATTCGCAAAAATTGGCAGATTTACAATCCTTTATATATTGCTCTCCATAAAAATGTAACATTGTAGAATGGATCACAGCTTTTGAAGCTATAATGAGAAATATAGCGGTAAAAATGCAGTCGATTTTCGCCCCGGATTTTGGCCTTTGAGTTCCTTCGATTAGCGCAACCGACGGAACAACAATTGTCTGGCATTGTTGATTTATGCAGGCAGTAAATATAATTAATTAGAAACAATATTTATGGTGATGAAATCAACGGCGGGTTATGACGAATAATTAAACTCAACCGATCTACAGTGACGCTAATGTTTTGCCTGCGGCAGCAAATCGGGTCACGTACCGATTCAGAACGTAAACAATGTTAAAGGGACATCACACGCTAATTTTTAGTTTACATATGTGATAAATTATGTTGCAAACGATTTTTCAACATGATGATGATATTACAATAAATGAGTTAGCTAATTAGAAGAGGACAGAAATGAAATCGGGAACGAGGGCGCATCATGTTGCCAATTAATATCACGGCCATAGTTGACGTTTCTTCGGCAGCCCGCGGCATGCTACGTCATGTCTATAGGTTGTCCCATGATGATTGTCAAAACAAAGTAATTTAATTGAGTATCTAACATGTCTAATGGTTGTTGCCTTTGAATCAGACGCACATCTGCAGTCATATATTCCATATAAAGAAATCACTAATTCACAGATTAAAACCTCAATACAAACCCGAGTAGGCCGAATTCGGATGTAAAGATTAGAAGATTTTTACCACAGTATCCCAATTGAAGAGTAGAGCCACCTGTCCCACTTCACCGTTTCGCTGGCGAGTGCAAAAATTAAGTATGCCAGGTATACGCATGAAGGTCTCAATTGATTTTTGCTGGGAATTTCAAAGGTGTGTATGCATGTGGACATGGGGTTCTAATATGAATGGCTCTACTTGGAGATTACTATGCGAATAGCGTATCGGTTGACATTGTCCCGCATGAATACCCCCCCAGTACCATTTTGTGAGACACACTATATAATCCGCTTAACTTCTAACATTCCATCACACCCCTGCTTCATTTGTTGTATAAATGGCCGCCTCCAATCAATCCAGGCGAGAAACCAATGGGCACCCAAAAGCGTAGCATGATTGATCTCCTTAACTGGTCTATAGGTATTGGTCACTTACTGACCGTACGGACACTTACACGTAACACGCGTAAATGAATGGAGATTCAATCTTTGAACAATGCGGTTTTCTTTCTTCCTAGCGTCATGATTCAGTTGGAAAAATGACTCATGAGAATTCTGCGCCAGACTTATCCTTCACTTGCTATTTTCTACAAATTTTCAATATTTGACTCTTCTGGGATGGATCACTGATATTGTTACTCGTAAACCGATTAAGAAGAATTACATATTTTGAGCTCAACAACACCCAGGAGAATATGATATTGATTTACGAATAATTGGGACAACCAGCTTACTTAAAAACAGCTTTGTAAAATATCTAATTCTTAACAGTATAATACGTGTTCAGTTGTCTCAGGCTCTTCCTTTCAAAAAAGTTACATTATAATAACAATTCTTACCTTTTATATAAAACGAACTTATAGTTCAAAAGAGGAGTTTGCAATGAAATCATCCATTTGGTACCCATTGATTATTTATAAATGGGATCAAACATGTTTTCCAATTATTTCCTGAAAAAAGCAACGTTTAATTTTAATTCCAGTTTTGCAGCGATTTCGCTTCTATCTTTCAACATAAAGCTTAAGCCTTTCGGACCGATAGAACGCCTGAGCGTTTTCTTGCAAATACAATAAAGTACTTGAAAATACATTCAGATACTGTTTTGATATCTCAAATGTGAAACAATCCAAAAGATCAAGTTTGTTCTAAATTTCACGTTATAATGTGCTTACAACTTCGGTCAAGGCGTTTTGCCATGGGAAATGCATGTTGAATTGCTTGTGAGAGATCTAGACATATCTTTAGGTGACAGTTCAAAAATGAAATCTACAAAATTAATTCGGGTCGAAAGGGTGGAACTTAAAAGGAACCAGGCGGTTTTCGAACCACAAAGGTCCCCGCTCGTCAGCGGGTGTTAAAGGGGAAAGCGCGCCACAACTTAAAGATCCACAGGGAGGATTGTGATGGAAAACCAAAGAGGCTCCTACCATAAGCAGTTTCAATACCTGGGATGACCACAGATGACCTTTGAAAACAAACTGGTATCAAATGTTGACTACATCTACCAAAGTTTCCTGACCATATGACCATTTGTAGTTGTTTGACCTTGGATGGCACCACATGACATTGATTGAAACTGACCTTCAAAATTTTAGCACTGAAATATTGACAACAACCTCCAAGTCTCCATGACCATGACCATACGATTTGCAGTGATTTGACATCGGGATTGACCCAAGATGACCCCAGAAATGACCTTGAAAAAAATTGGCATCAGGTGACGTGCCCCAGATTCCTGACCATAAACCATACATAGTGATTTGACCTTGATGACCCATGCGTGCCCTGAAAGGACCTTAAAAATTTCAGCATTGAAATGTGACCGCACCCAAATAGTTTCAGTCATCCTACCACATGTTTAGCGGATTTGACCTGTGATGACCCCCACATGACTTGAAATTGCACCTTCCACAATTGTGTGGCACCGAATGGGTGAGCACACCCACCAAGTTTCATCTCCTACCACATGTTTAGGGATTTGACCTTGATGGACCTCATAGACTTGAAATGACCTTCAAAAATTTTTGGAACCGAATGTTGAGCACACCCACCAAGATTTATCATTCACCATGTTTATGGATTTGACCTTGAATGACCCATAGACATTGAAATGACCTTCAAAAATTTTTGGCACGAATGTTGAGCCCACACCCACCAAGTTCATTATCTTACCACATGTTTAGGGATTTGACCTGATATGACCTCATATTGGGACCTTGAAATGACCTTCAAAGGTTTGGCACCCCGACCCCAACCGAATGTTGAGCAAACTGCTCTTTTACCAAGTTCCTAACTACCAGTTTTGTATCATCCGTGCCCTGGTTCACAAGGGGAAGGAAGCAATGACAAGAGAGTCTTGAAAAGAGTGCAGTGAAGGATGCTGGGCCGGGTGTGGTCTCCACAGTCTGGAAAGATTCTTACCGCCAACTGCACGTGAGGCCTAAAAGCTGGTGGCCTACGGACATGACATGTACAGGTTTCCTGATAGAACTTGTTTACTTCCACATATTATGAGTGTCCAAAATCGGACAGTCTTAAATATTTTTAACAACTCGTGACGTCATGAGGCGTGATGATGGAGATTATACGCTCCCGAGTTGGCCCTGAGCAACCTGGGCCTAAAAATAAACTATCACCCGAGGCGTAGTTTAGTAGGCCAGGTATAGTATGATCAGGCCTACCTAGTATGAGAGGCGGGCATAGTTATGCTTAGGCCTACATTTAGTATGCTAGCCTACATAGTTGCTTAGAACCTACAGGTAGTATAGTAGGCCACGTATGCTAGGCCTACATAGATAGTAGGCAGGGTTTCATGAGAGGCCAACGAGGGGGGAGCGATTAATCTGCATCCGATATAAGACCAGTCAATATTCGTTTTATTATACCGCTACATAGTTTTGTTCACTGAATTGGTTCACAAACTACATCCCGTGAATTTTATTTTCTATTATTAGCGTCCCGTAGCTTTCTACTCCTAGCTAGGCATGATCAGTGATAGGCTACCCAAGGCCACAGACCAGACCTCGCTATACCTAGGCATGAGGAATTGAGAACTGACACGAGAAAATAATATCAAAAATGTATGTAGGCCCCTAAGTAGAAGGTCCTACTCACCAATTCATATTGTCCTGAGGGAAGTTGAAGAGAAGGATCCAGTTCCAAATCAAAATAATAGTATCAAAAAAGTACTGTAAGCTTCCAACTGATGAGCTCCATCGTAGAACTATACAGCCTGTCTCAAAAAAAAAATGGTACAATCAAAAAACCGATTTTTTTTCAATATTATATCGTAACATAAGTAAGTCCACGTTCTTGCACTACCCATCACCTTAAAGAGAAAGACCCAGGCTTTCCAGGATTTTTTGTTCATCTCCTTTGCTTGTTTCAATCGAGAGATAACTCCAGTTTACTGCGGAACACAAAAATCGAGTTTGTTGCCGCTCTGGTTGAGTGAATGAAAAACGGTGAACGAATTTGATATAAAATAAGTTATTCCCCAACACTTGAACAGATATTAAATTCTTTAAAAAGGGAATAAATTTCATTAAATGAACTTAAACGATACGACAACAGTTAAGTAATGTGGAAGTTATGACCAGTAAGTTCTGGTTTTAAGATAAGTGAATAACATTCGGCATTAACCTGCTGTTGTTTAGAAGAGAACCATGAACCTACAGCCGCCCAGAAGCAACTGGAGAAGAAGAGTTTTGATGTATTGAAGTATCATGAAACGCAAAATTACCTACCACACTTTGATACCTTTACTTCAAATTCAAAAAATTTATTGACTCAACAAGTAGGAGTAAATGCACAAAGATAGTGCAATATTTTAAAACATTTCTTTGGATTTGGAGGGCCGGATTGTTATTTTTGGTTTTGCAATACATTCCTTCCGCATAATGTTTAAAGTACCAATTTTGGTAATAAATTCAAAGTTCCATTTCATTGACGTGCAATTAACTATTGTATTGTTTATTATTTATTGAAAAGAAGATATTTATCCATTTAAACTGATTATGTTGACTTAAAAAATTGTGTCGATAAAATTACACTTCTTTTGTTCTTTAATCTGTGTTTTGTTTCTTTTGTCAAGTTGAAATCTTTGTTGAGCTTCAAGACAGCATGCATAACTGCGCGAAGGCCAACTCTGCCATGCATAAAGTGGCACAAAACGGTTTTGGTATATCGCACAAATGATCATATCTCTGGATTGACCAAAGCAAATAAGATGAAACAAACCAATTGGAAAGCCTGGTTTTTTCTCTTTACTATTAGCCAAGTAAGAATGACTTATTTTGAAATTTCATATTAACCAATTTTTTTTTCTGTGATGATACATTTTTTGAGACAGTGCTTGTAAGTTTACAATCGTCTGACAGTGTTTCGTTGCTCATATCATCCATTGACCTGCATAGGCCTACAAGCAATTGAGCCTGAATAATCTGCGTGTTGGTGTTTCTATTTTTTTTTGTTCATCAACTATTAAAGCTACAACGTTCTGCGTTAAAACTTGGTCATGATTGATTAGAAAGAATTACACACACATTGTTTTAATAATTATTCAGCTAGTTGATTTCAATGGGCTCTAATATCATTGTAGTGTCCAAGGGAGGGTGATATCAGCGCATTTTGACCATCCTCTATATTTTTTGGCACTAATACATGTAATGATACAAAATGGAAATCAACATGAATAATGAATGTATTTTGCTCAAATTTTTCTTTAAGGGAAAAATGCATTAAATTCAATTACTTGTTTTGCACCATGTATAGCACACATGCCTATATTCTAGTGTGGTACAAATAAAACATTGCCTGTAAGGGATTTATTAGTACACGCATTCCAAATATGTAATATAATTATTTGTTTTCATTTCATAATTCACACCAAAAATAAAAAAAATAAAAAAAATAAAAAAAATATTTTTATGTTACTTTTTATGTTTTGTTCACCCGGTTAGTAGCCCTGATATCCAGTCAATAATTGGCCAATGTACAATCCTTGATATATGCTCTTCATAAAAAATGTATACATTTTAGATTGGTCACAGCTTTTGAGCTCCTAATGAGAATAGGGTAAAAATGCAGCAAGATTTTCGCCCAGGATTTCGCATTTTGGAGTTCCTTCGATTAGCGCAACCGACGGAACAACAATTGTCTGGCATTGTTGATTTAATATGCAGGGCAGTAAATATATAATTACTTTAGAACATATTATGTTGAAATTCCAAAGGCGTGTTATGACGATTAATAATTAAACTCAACCCGATTCTACAGTGACCGCGAATGTTTTGCCTGCGAGAAGCAAATTCGGTCACGTGACCGACTCAGAACGTAAACAAGGTTAAAGGGACATACACGCTAATTGTTGTTAATATGTGAAAATTATGTTGAAACGATTCTCACCATTGATGATATGACAATAAATGAGTAGCTAACTAGAAGACAGAAATGAAATCGGGAACTGATGGGCGCATACATGTGGCCAATAATATCACGGCCATAGTGACGTTTCGGCAATACCGCGGCCATTGCGACGTCATGTCTATAGGTTGTCCCATGATGATTGTCAAAACCAAAGTAATTTACTTTTGAGATCTAACAGCTAATAGGTTTGTATGGCATTGTGAATCGACGCACACGCTGCAGGCATTAATTCCAATAAAGAAATAACTACTTCACAGATAAAAAACCTTCAATACAAAATCGAGTAGGACGCCTCCGGATTTAAAGATTTTACCACAGTATCCCAATGCAGAGTGGAGCCACCGTCCCACTTCACCGTTCAGCTGGCCAGATTGCAAAATAATGTTCATTCCAAGGTAATACGCCCTTGAGGTCTCAATTGATTTTTGATGGGGAATTTCAAGTGATTGTAGATGTGACATTTGAGGGGGTCTCTAATATGAATGGCTCTACTGGAGCATTATATGCTGAATAGAGTATCGGTTGACATAGGCCGCTAGAATACAGTGACATTTTGCTGAGACAAACTATATAATCCGCTAAACTTTTAACATTCCATCACACACTGCTTATTTTGTTGGTGGTAACATGGCCGCTCCAATCAATACAGATGAGAAACAATAGCCTAAAGCGTTAGCATGATGATCCTCCTTTTAACTGGTCTATAGGCTATATTTTAGTCAACTACTGACCCGGACACTTACACGTAACGCGCGTAATTGATACTGGAGCTTCAACGCTTTGACAATGCGGGTTTCTTTCTTCCTAGCGGTGCAATGATTCAGTTGGAAAAAAGGGGGGGGGGGGGGGGGTTTGTGGGGGGGGGGGGGGGGGGGGGGGGGGGGGGGGGGGGGGGACTAATGAGGAATTCTGCAGATTTATCCTTCACTTGCTCATTACAAATTTCAAAATATTTTGACTCTTCTGGGTGGATCACTGATAGTGTCTGTAACCGATTAAAGAAGAATTCCATATTTTGAGCTCAACAACACCCGGGAGGAATATGATATTATTTAGAATAATTGGGGACAACCAGCGTATTAAAAACCACAGCTTTGTTAAACTTAATCTAAACTTCGTAACAAGTAGTAATACGTGTTGCAGTTGTCTCAGGCTCTTCCTTTCAAAAAGTACCTGGGGTATACAACAATCTTACCATTAATATAAAACGATTTAGTTCAAAAGAGATGTTTGCAATGAAATCATCTCATTTTTGTAACCATTGCCTTAGATAAATGGGGAATCAAACTGTTTTCCAATAAATTCCTGAAAAAGCAACGTTTTAATTTTAATTTCCAGTTTTGAAGAGATTTGCCTTCATTTTTCAACATTTATAAGCTTAAGCCTTTCGGATCCGATAGAACGCCTGAGCGGTTCTTGCACATAAATAAATACTTGAAAAACATTCAGATACTATTTGATCTATCTCAAATGTGAAACAATCCAAAAGATCAAGTTTGGAAATTTTCACGTTTATAATGTGATTACAATTCCGGGGGGAAAGGCGTTTTGCATGGAGAATTCATGTGAATTGCTATGCTGAGAGATCTAGACATATTCTTTAGTGACAGTTCAAAAATGAAATCTTAAATTAATGGGCCGTCGAAAGGTTGGTTTTAACTTAAAAGGAACAAGGCGGTTCTCAACAACTTAAAGGTGCCCCCGTCGTAGCGGCGTAGTAAAGGAGGAAAGAGCCCATAAACTTAAAGATCACAGGGCGGATTGTGATGGAACCCAAAGAGGCTTCTACAATTAGCAGTTTCAATACCTTGGATGACCCCAGAATGACCTTGAAAAAAACCTGGTATCCAAATGTTGAATAGCATCTACCAAGTTTCATGACCATCCATATGACATTTTGTAGTTGTTTGACCTTGGATGGCCCCACATGTCATGATTGAAACTGGACCTTCAAAATTTTTAGAACTGCATATTGACAACAAACCTCCAAGTCTCATGACCATACAACGATTTGCAGTGACTTTGACCTCGGATGACCCCAGATGGACCCAGAAGAAGAAATGACCTTGAAAAACATTGGCAATCATGTTGACCTTTTTTTTGTCTGTGCCCACCAGATGTAGAAGATTTCATGCCATTACAAACATACATAGGATTTGATCCTTGGATGGCCCTGCGTGACCTTGAAATGACCTTATAAAATTTTCAGCATAGAATCGTAGACCGCAACCAAATAGTTTATCATCCTACAACATTTTAGGGATTTGACATTGTGATGACCCCACAGACCTTGAAATGTGAAAAAGACCTTTCAAAAATTTTTGGCACCGAATGTTGGAACAACCACAAAGTTTAATCATCCTACCACATGTTTAGGGAGTTGACCTTGAATGACTCAATGACCTTGAAATGACCTTCAAAATTTTTTTTTGCACGCTGTTGAGCACACGCCACAAGTTTTATCATTCTACCACGTTTATGGGATTTGACCTTGAATGACCCCATAGGACCTTGAAATGCCTTCAAAATTTTTTGGCACCGAATGTTGAGCACACCCACCAGTTTTCATTATCCTACCACATGTGTAGGGATTGGGCCTGAAAGACCTCATATGACCTTGAAATGACCTTCAAAATGTTGGCACCCCGATGTGAGCACACCCACCAAGTTCATCATCCTACCACATGTTTAGGGTGACCTTGAATGACCCCATATGACCTTTGAAATGACTTCAAAAATTTTTGGCACCGAATCTTGAGCACACCACCAAGTTTCATCATCCACCACAAAGTTTGAGGGGATTGACCTGAATGAACCTCATATGACCTTGAAAGACCTTCAAAATTGTTGGCACGGAATGTTGATCACAACCAACAAAGTTTCAGATCCTACCACAATGACACAAGATTAATGCATTTTTGACCACATTTTTGACTCTTGCCCACGGCACATGACCCATCTCCGAACTCATCCGTCGCCTACTTAAGTTACATCCATGGTTGCAAGTAGAGGACACCCACACTTGCTTAGATCAAACTAATCGTGTTTTTGAAAGTATTATAGCAATTTAGCCTTAGTTGACATATTTTGCACCTCATTTTACCTTTGACCCATACACATGAACCACTTTGGATCCCCAACCAGCGCTACTCGAGATACCTTTTTTTTTAAGCTCATCTTTTCTATGTTCGAATATTGGACATCCACACTGCGTAGTTCCAAAGACGATCGCGTGTGACACACCCTCGTCTATAGAAATTAGCCTATTTGGACCATATTTTTGACCTCATTGGACCTTTGACCATGACACCATGGCCCAATTGGAGCCCACCCAGCGCATTCAGCGAGATACATCTATGTTTGCAAAGATGGACCACCAACCCTGATTAGTTCACCCCCCAAAGGCATATTGCGTGGGACGCGCACACGCACATGGACGCAGGGCATTTCTGTAGTCCCCCTTCGCCAACAAAGTTGGAGGGGACCAATAAAAGGAAAGTCGGGTATTATGATAATATCCACATACATATGACTCTAAAAATGTGTTAAAAAACTTTCTTGATTGCACAAAATACATAGCTGTTATGTTCCAGAAAGTTCAAGTCAGCTCGTCCCGTTCATGTCGTGAACGACTTCATCTGTATACCAGATCAGATACATATTTGCTACTTTTTACCATGTTTGTGGAGTGTATTAACCGAAACCAATTTGAAAAACACGTTTCTCAATATAAGAGTTTTAAAAACTCTTCACAGTTTTAGGATCGGGCCCATGTTCCTTCAAAGTTCTTACAAACAAATCTTAATTTGCTTTGTAGCATTCAAGTTGACAATTGAAGTCTTTTTCGAACTCATTTATCACCCACTCAACCAGACAACTTTAACAAATATAGAGTTGAGGACAACCAAGGGTTTATTATCAAGTCATTCTACCTAGGACTGGCAATATTACTCAGGACGATATTCTACACTAAGAATAACAGTATGAGTCATCCTCATATTGGACATCCGAAAATCTCTGCCAAAACTCAAGAAAAGTAAGGAAACAAAGGATATCCGGGAATGCGCCTCTTCCCAACTTCGTTTTAAAAATGTTTAGTGGCTACCCGGGGTCTGTCCCGTTACAATTACCTCTAAAACCGAAGGACCATACAATTATTATAGAAACTGAAGGCATACAATTTAGGAGGAAATCCAAGTAGGCCTTACTTTTAATATTATAAATTAGTCAATCGGTCAAAAACCTCAAATCTAAGATTAAACAAACGTAAGCATAAGATCAAATCATTTAGCCATCTTATATGTTTGCAATGTTGTAACGACCATTTCATAAATTCCATTTCGATAATCTTAATCAAATGTGGAAGTAATTTGATTTCTTTCCGCCAATATACATGCTGAAGCTAATTTATATCTGTATTTAAAAGAGTAATAGGCCGCCAATGTTTTGAAAATTGTTTCGGTTTGTCTCCTTTTTGTAAGAGAGTAATGAGTAACTGAAATTCTCCATGATTTTTTTAATTATTTTTTTTTTCTAACGTTAGAGCATAATTTGGCAATTAACATGTGGTATTAAGTAGGGGGGAGGGAGAATGTCAAGCCCTGTTGAATGCAATGGTGTTGACTTGTTGCCCCTACACCGCGAAAACTAAAGCATTTGAAGCGATTCAAAAATAATCCTTTTTTGAATCGAACCACTGAGCCATCGTAGTAGTGAATTTAACAAGTAGTCTGGCCCAAACCTGATGGTTCACTTAGTTTTTCACAGATGTCCGAAACTTCAATGTCTGTCAACAAACCAACTAATTTCCAGATTTGGATTGATGACGCAGGTAGTATGAAATGTTAATCGGTTACTCGATTCGCGCTCTGATATAGGACAACCTGTACTTTTTTACGGGTTGTGAGGTGAATTGAAAAGCTTTGTTTGTGAGGGGGCGCCAAACAATTAACTTTTGCAGAGCACTCCTAGTCCGGGCGTTCTTAATACTTATGTGCTTACGGTCAATATGATAAGCAGTGGTCAAAACTAGAGAGTCACTGGTGAAAGTAACGGACTTAAAATGTGAAATACTACCTGTATGAGGCAAGTGCGCTGATTGAATATGAATATGGAACAAATGGTTTTCGCGCGGGTCCCAAACAGGCGGTATGGGGCCCTCTATTACTTTCCATGCGTAATACTAAACTAATACAATAATACAACGGTAAATACCCACTCATAGAAATTCATATCTTAATAGTGCGAAGCATGTTGGATACTATTTGGAAAGGAAAACCTTTGGCCTCCTAAACACATTAATAAACGCAAGACACAACGTACCTTACAGCATAAACAATTCGTGTATAGTACTCAGTAGGGCCTCCCAAATTCTTTCAATATGGCTCCACGCGAGGATTATGGTGGGAAGAGGTGATAAAAATATGAGACCCGTTAATTCCTAACCCGTTTTTTACAGTGAATGATTGTGCATGATGTATATAATCGGTTTTGTATTAAAACTGTACAAAAATTAATTCAGAAAGTACAGTAAAAACAGAATTAAGTTTTGTACTTGGCACTTTCCTTTCAAGGGGGGGGGTTTTTCATCTTTCTAGTTGTTAGGCAGCGAAGACGACACTTCGATATTCAAATGGCTTATTCCCTATTTAACGTCTGGTAATGACCAAAAACTTTCCCCCAGCTCCATTATCAGCGCAAATCGAAGTGTATAGCAAATGCGATTGGTTGGAGGCATTGGCTAGTTCCTCCGCACTTAACGTGTCAAGAATAATTCTGCCTTTGTACGCCGAGGCCCTGTACCAATGCAGTGTCGTGCCTAGGATATTTTGAGTTGGGGGGTGGGGGTCTAGAATCTTTTCCCCGAATCATGGGTCGTATCTGCGTAATTCTGAATAATACCCTCATCAAAACAAGAGCGTTTCCAAAAATTGTACCGACGAAAATAATATTACCAATGGCTTTTTCCCTGATCTGGCAAAACCAGCGGGGGATACGTTTCCCCACCCCTGTGTGCACACGTTACTGTTACCAATACAAAAAATGCAATTTCGTAAAAATTTATTAGCTAACAGACTAGTTGCCAGAAGTGTATAAAAGTGTATGGGGGGGGGGGGTCCAGGCGGACCCGTGGTTTCCGTTTTTTCGCGAGCATGTTTTAACGCTAAATTATGTGGCCAAAAATGTATGCAGGAGCCCAAAAGAATATTTAGTCGCGCGTATTTTGGTGCTCCAAAGGTCATTTTGATCTACCTGTCAATGTCCGCCCCTAGGTACAAAAGTGATTTTTATTGATCTCTCTAAATAAATCCTGCAAGGGTTAATGGAAGAGCTTGTCTGTGTCAAATTGACCACGAATTTTTCAGAGCAGTCAGCTGGGCGAATGATTCTCTACCTTTTGGGATTTAAGCCGGTGTGTAAAGAAATGAGTGTCCCCATGAGGAGAGTGTCCTAGCTACCATAGCAACATTACGGAATATAAAACAGTGACCAGGTATACAAGGCCATTGGGTTACAGTGCTGAAACAAACCGATGCATACGGCATCAATGGCGAACCAAATAGACACATGGAGTAGGATAGGACACTCCAGTCACGCAGACACGGTAAGTGTATTATGACACCGGCGAGCAAACCGCTCCCACTCTCTTTCGTCCGCAACCTTTTTTTTCCTCTTCCTTCCTCCATTGCTTTCTGCCCATCCAATGGTGTGGGAATTGCATATATCCCTGCAAACTTAATAAGGAGTAGAGATAGTTTTAACAATCAAGCAGGATTTGTTGTCTCCCATAAATCTTTCGTTAGTTGTGGCTTACAAAGGCATTATAGGTTGTGCAACATCACAACCCTTGGATTAAGAGAGGTCTTCCACCTTTCGGATTAGCGGCCCTCTTGCCGGGGGGACTGGACAAAGTCCATTCCAATTTTGGAGACTTTCTAAATCTAAAGAACGACATGCCATGTTGGATATGTATGCATAAAAGTATGGTTTTTGTCATCACTTGTGATATGCTGAATCAGTCCGTTTTTGATTTGTGGTAGTGGGGTGTATGAAATTGATCTGAATGACGAAAAACTATGGGGAACTAACACATTTGTTATAATGCATGAGTAAGGTGAAAGGACCTTATTGGTATTTCACTCTGTGACCGAAGCCACTGGATTGTCAGAGAGTTGTGAAGAGATGGTGTATCGATGGCCCCCTGAAAACAAAACTAGGCTCATAAGTTAATTGCCTCCAAAAATTAGAAACGGGGGAATATTACAATCAAAGTGAGGAGTGAGTCGGAGCCCGGCCCAAGATGAAGCTAAATGTTTGTGACGATTTACTGATTGGCGGTTAATATTAATAAGGAACAGCACTTTGAATCCTTAGAATAAGGCGATATCAAATACCAGCAATTATTGATTCCTCCCGTCATCTAGATAATTCCTCAATCATCCTCAGTTGTTCTAGGCCCATCCTATTTTACCGTCTTCATTGATGATTTGAGTGTCGATTGTGGAAATCAACTCTATGCAGACGACTCAATCCTGTTCTGTGATATCAAATGACCCTGATATCAAATGACCCTAAGGACATTAAGGCTAATGTAATGAGATTTGGAGAAGATGAGGATCTGGGTAGACAAGTGGAAGGTAACATCTAAATTAGTGCAAGGCGATGACAATATCCAGAAAAAGGAACCCAACCAGGCTTGGCCTACTGTTTGGTAGCACAACTTTGAAAGAGTAAAATGTGCTGGAGATCCTGAGAGTCACAATCGACAAGAGACTGACCCGGACAAATCATATCGCCAACATAGCATGGACAATGGCTAACAAGCTGGATAGAAGAGGGAGAGCAACAGTTTACAAGTTCGAATGGAATATGCATCACTCTCATGGATGAGTGCTAGCCCAGCAACACTTGCATTGCTGGACTCGATTCAGAAGAACGCGCTTAGAGTTATTGGTGTGGATGAGGATGAAGCCAGTCCAAGGACGCCAGGTGACAACACCTACTAGTCAGGGGGCACATGTCAACTACTTCAGAAGTTTTGCCAAGTCTGATATTTTACAGGGACTTTGTTATTGAACCCATAAGAAGTTGATTTCAACTTGTTGTCTAATTCTCAGTGACGATTTTCATCGATTGAGGGCGCTTTTTCAAAATGGCCGCCAAAATGGTAAAAAAGCTGTAAAAAATAAAATAGTCGTGTATAAAGTGCTTCAGAAAAATTGATTAAGTCTGTTTTCCAATGTGAACCTTATTAATTAACCCATATTCAGTTGTTTACAACCTAATATCAAATTTTCAATGACGGTTTTCATCAGTTGAGGGCGTTTTTTCAAAATGGCGGCCACAATTATAAAAAATCCTATAAAGAATAAAGAAGTCATGTATAAAGTGCTTCAGAGAATATGTTGAGTGTGATTTCAAATGTGGACCTTGATAATATACTCATAAGGAGTTGTTTTCAGCTTCATGTCAAATTCTCAGTCAAAGTTTTCAATGATAGAGGGCACTTTTTCAAAATGGCGGCAAAAATGATAGGGAAAAATACTTTAACAAATAGAATAGTCATGATTTAGGAACGCCATCTCCCCGGTGAGGTCTTCCATGTTAGCTTGATCCAGAGGTTCGAACGGGGGCTCAGCTAGGAGGCCCAGGGTCCTGTTCTAGTCCTATGCTGTGACAAGCGACTTTCTGGGCGGACACTCGTGAAACATTCTCTCCAAGAGGTCATTCAGGACAGGTGAATTAGACACGGTAGATCCTCCTGAGAAGCCATGATGGACAGAAGCTGCGGCAGTGCGGCAGGCTCTCATGGAGCGTGCACTGGCCCTTTGTTGCTGGAAAACCCATGTGAGGAACTCTGAATTGAACTTCCTGATATGGACATTGTACGTCTTTCTCGTTGAAGGATGCATTTTCTTTCCTGCCAGGGCAGCAGCCTCTTCATAAAGGCCTGCTGGCGTGTGAATTGTCGCTAGAGGAACTTGGGTCTTGTCCGGGTTCATCAAGAGGGCGTGGAAGCGGGACCGCACCCAGGGTGAATGTTGTGAGGCTGCATCCACTGACGGCGTGGTGGACCTTTTGAGAAATGTCTATACCCTACATCCGGTCTCTCTTGGGGCTGAACTTGGATAGAACGTGAAGCTGTATGCATCTCATGTGTAGGGGCATTGGGGAAGGACTGCTGTGAGGCTGGCGATAAGGCCAAAAAGCCGTAACCACAGTTTGGCTGGAGCCGTCTGCCTGGGAGGTAAAACGGTTCCGCCACCGTGAGAGAAAGTACTTTCTGGAACCACATCTTTCTGGGCCAGTGGGTGCTATTAGAAGCATGTTGCACCCGCTGGATCTCGAGAGATTCTCCAGCACCCTGGGTATTGTCGCTATCGGGGGAACGCATATGCCGAGATCCTCTCCCAGCCGATCGTCATTGCGTCCATGGCAAACGCCATCTGGTCCGCTCCCCAGGAAGAGTATGTCGAGAGCTGGTTGTTCCTGGCCGATGGAAAAAGGTCGATTAGAGACCGCTGGAGTCTGTTTGCCGAGGTACCATTCCACCGACAAGCCCCTGATCTTGGTCGGGGC
>JAMKCH010058919.1:0-49693 GCA_023653785.1 Ophioderma brevispina | reverse complement strand
ATACTTGCATGAATTGTTCATGACTCTGCTCTATCGAGATTGGCTACTACTCTGCCGTTCTTTACTCCTGACTTTTCCGGGCAAGTGGGTAAAAATGTGTATTTGTATATTTTTGGACATAAGCTATTAGATTTGATTATGTGTTTATCAGTCCTAAGTGGACTATTCTTGGGTGGTCCGTTTATGTCCAGGGGCGTATGGCATAACGCTTTCTGTACCATTGTTTGCTCACCGCCTCCTCGGGGTCGGTGCTTACTGAGCGTGCACTAAGTATATTAGCATCATTAGGTAAGTATTTTTTCCCCCTCCGCTAGACATTAATGCCTATTGCAATATGTCGAGAAGGAGGGGGGAAAATACTTACCTAATGTGCATGCCCGACCCGCGCCTCCCCTGAGCAAGACGGGTTTCTCAGTTTTGCGTTCGGGAGAAGAGGATGAGTGTTAGGGTAGTGTTTGGGCATGTGCGGACTGATGTGGGAATGGCGGTAATGTCATACTGACGGTGGTAAATTTATATATAAATTACATTTTGGAGATATTCGGCATCTTCTCGAGAAAGTGCACTACCTATATTGCATCTTTAGGTAAGTATTTTCCCCCCTCCTTCTAGAACTATTTTCAATAGGCATTTAATATTGCTGTATCTCTGACACGGTACATCCAATAGGCAAAATTCCTTCCCGTCGCTACATGAGACTAATATGCCATAGGGAGGGGGTGGGGTTAAGTATTGCATGGTGTTGGGGAGGGGGGTGGGGGTGGGGTGGGTGTTTGGCAGGGTTTTGGGGAGGGGTATGAATGTTGGGGAGTTGTTGGGATGTGGGGAGTGTTGTGGGTTTGTTGGTAACTTGGTTGGGTGTTGAAGCGTGGTTATGTGTAATGTTTCCTGTTGTTGGGGATGGGTGGGGTTTTGCGTGGTTTGTTGGGATGAGATTGGGTGTGCGTGGGTTTTTGGGAGGGAGTGGTTGTTGTAGTGGCATTTAATCGCATGTTATTGATCGCGGCATTTTGGCCGGAATATATTTACGCATCGCGTAAATAAAGTTCGCCTTGTTTTTAATCAAAACCCATAATCAGTGCAATGTGCCTAAAAATACCTGCCTATAGTGTAATTACAAAACATATGTCGTACAGTACCGATAGGCGTATAAGTGTACTGGTACAAGCATCTGTCGTACTTAGTTTGGAGGACACAAAACCAATTTTCTGATCATGCTAATAAAAATTCCCTAAGTACAAATTCTTTTGGTGCTAAAATGAAAGGGGGTCAAAGTCAGAGTTTTTTATGTGTTAAGAAAAGATTTTGATGGGATCACATGACCCTATTTAGGGGTGAAATTTCCCAATGATGGTGCATTGTGGGATTGACTCAATATACCCGTGCTAATAAAAGGCCAAATAGGCCTACTTTACTGTGTCCTCCTTGCACTGCCTATCTCCCCGTTAAGAGAAATTTGTGGGTAAAAAGGGGAAAAATCTTGCCATTTAGTGAGTGTGTGCATAAGATCATGCATGTGTTTTTCCATCTAAAAAAACATCAGGCTCAAAAAAAAGCTCATATAAAGATTAAGTAATTTTTGTATTGTTGAGTTTGCGGCAAGTAAAATGTAGTATCCAACCAATACTCAAGGTATTGAATATTTAAGACTGGCCAAGTCTGAGAATTTTTGTTATTTAAAGAAAACGTAAATGGTTTTATTCGGTTTCCAAGCTTTAGATGAAATATTTTAGGGATTCATTAGCACTTAAATAGTTATTTTGACCATTTGGTATGCATTGCAAGTATTTAATGGTGATGATGGGTGCAATGATAGATTTCAAGGCATCCATTTACTGTGTTGTATGTAGTAATTCATATAGATTAGATAAGTTCTTACCTTGTATTTGGTTACATAAGAGGTGATTTTGATTTTGCCCATATTTCAATATAAAACATTGGGTTGAATTTTGTATATACTCCAATACGAAATCAGAAATTTCACAATTTTGTACCAAAGAAATAATTCTCCAGGATATTTTTCATGGAAATCTTTACATCAGTGCAAAATCAGGGCTTAACAATTTTTAGGGACACCTGATATGGGAATTCTCTCATTGCACCTTTAAAAAATACCTGCAAAAAGTGAATAAAAAAAAAATTTACAATACAACTTCATTAATTACATGGTTAGGGTAACCTTATTTACCCGCAGAAATGGCTTGTGATGTAGCACGCACAGCAGACGTAGCTGCCGTAGTGATGCAAGAGGGACTTGCCCAAGGGTGCTGGGTCACCCCAGTATGACTGTGATACTGCCAAAGTAGAGATAAGCCTTCCCGCAAACGAAGAGGATCCTGCAAACAGCACGACAATGCTTTGGTCAGATATTATGACGCGGGTTGATTGCAAGCAGTTTTAAGGACAACATTCATTGTGAAGTGTAGAATTAGAGTTCTGTTATAATACCCGGTACACCATGTCCGATTAATAGGGCTTAAAAATGATTAAAAAAGATATACGCACACACACACACACAAATAGGTTTTGTGGAATGTGGAGGCAATCTAAAAGTTTACCAAGGAGATAGTTAGTGATGGTTGACAAACTGTGATAGCAGATGACCAGTGGCCTAGCCAAGGGGTGGCCCCCAATATTTGATTTCAGATGGTGAGATGGCCCGTCAGTTCAGTTGAAGAAATTCAGGGTCAGGCGCTTGCGGGCGGATTGTGCGGCAAAGTATATGTTTATAAATTCTCAGCGTGCGACAATGAGTAAACTTTTCAAAATCATGCAAGATTAAGCCCTCAGAAGATATTAAAGCATATAAAACCTCCCTGCACCCCACCGCGGACCCCGGGCTATACCCTGGCCCCTACCAGGACCCTAAGGTGGACCCCACCAGGAACCTAAGGTGGGCCCCTGGGCCCCACAGGGACCCTAAGGTGGTGCCCTGGACCCCACCCGTTTAAGTTGGTTCAGAGTGCACACGGGCCTTAATATCAAAATCCTAGCTCTGCCACTGCAGACGACGGTGCCCTCTGTGAACACTATTTTCCCCTCGGCTTGAAAAGCAGTAGGGGGATATTGCGAAGGCACGCCGGTCCGTTGTAGGTATGTTGTATGGCATGTTGGTGTGTCTGTATGTACGTGTGTATGGTCCAGTTTGGTTAGTTTTCTAACCAAGGGTAGGTTTAAGTTTTTTCAGGTCTCCTTGGAAAAGTTGAAGTCCGATAGAAACCAGACTTGGGGTTAAGTGTAATGGTGTTTCTTTCATATTGCATGATGTCAAAAGTCATGGACAAAGGTCCAAGGTCATTCTGAGCTCATGTTTCCCGACTGCCATCTTGCCAGGGGGCTGATCAATGTTACTTGCTGTATTTTTTCACTAATGTTCTCACTTCAAGTTAATGTATACATGGTAATGGACACATGTGTAGTAATTGTGGTATTATCCATGCATGTAGCAGCTTTGTGAAAGGTTTGTTTGTTACAATTTGTTTATCATATGTGGTCGAAATTTCAGTTGTCAAGTTACTAGTTGCTAGTACCTGGATTTGTTAAGGTACAAAGCCAACAAGATGTAAAAGTAATTTTCATCACCATTTTGATAGTGGACATGTCCCAGCGAGTGGCTAGAAGTAAATCTATAAAATTTGGTTATTTGCCATGCTTAGTATAAAATGATTTTGGATTTGGAAATTCTGTTTTAATTAGTCCAAGAAATGTAATGAAATTGAATTTGATTCAAGACCCTATCAAGAAAATAGTAGAATTCCATAACCATTTTTTTCTAACAGAAAATTCCTTGATAAAGGACTTCAGAGTCCCTTAGTAACACAAACAGATGGTTCCAAACGCATAATTATCAACCATTTTCATATTTCCCCTGCAAAGTGTATTCCCTAACTAAATTAGACACACACACACACACGCACACACCCCCACACACACACCCACATATTACTCCCCTTTAAGAGCTTCAGTTTAGTGATCGGCTTGTGCAGAGATGCTAAGAAGCATAATGCTAACTTACCACAATCTTGCTCGCTTCTGTGGAAAGGGGTTAGTCTTTGTCCTCTTATACACTGCACCTGCTAAACCTGAAACTAAGGTTTAAGAATTTCCAGAACATATTAAAAATGACTAGAAACTGATTACTCCAATGCAGTTGATTCAAACATATTTACTGTAGCTCTTATTTAACTTTAGGAGAGAGCCCAACTTAAACCAAGCTCTTTTTGATGTTTTTTCATCATTGGGCTGAATAATCTGGAAATTGGATCACACATGTTAACCTCCTCTTTTAGGTCATCTGATGAATTGGAAAGACCTAATGGCAGCATGAGTTGTGTGTGGTCCGTCCATTTGTGTGGTCAGTCAAACGTGTGGTAAGTGCACTTTTGGGTTTATAAAATGTTGTGTAGATTTTTAGTGGAGTGATGGATCAAGTTCATACTGGTAATGCAGTGGCAGTGCCACGGGGGCATGGGGGGGCTTCCCCCCAAAAAAATGAAGGGATTTTTTGGCCAAAATTCTGCGATTTTGGGCGTCAAAAATGCCACAAATTTTGGGGAAAATCAGCGATTTTTGGGCCAAAAAACATCAGCAATTTTTGGGGAAAATCAGCATTTTTTGGGGCCAAAATTGGTTGATAATCTCCAATATTTGATACTTTGTGGCTTTTGCCCCCCGCCAGAATTTCAATCACTTGCCCACCCCCCTGTTTGCCCCCCCCAGAACAACAGGTCTGTCGGTGGCGCCGCCACTGCTTGTATGCCTTATACATTGGACATGGGGCTTTTGTGGGCGAACGATGAGCGGTCCAAGGTCATTCAGGGTGTTACTTGGGGTCATATCTGGTGCATGTGGTATACACTTTTGGTTAAAAAAGCTTCAACAGCTTTTTAGTGCATGATGGATCAAGTTCCATACAGGGGGGAAGGACGCCCGATTTTCGATACTAGAGTTGGGGAGTTTTGGGAGAGTTGCCCAGGCTTCCCTGTTGAGCTCTATGGAAAAAAAAAAAAAAAATCCTAATATCGGCTATTAATTGCCTTTATGGATTTCCTCCCACACGCTTGATGACTTCATTCAATTTTTTTACCATACGGCAAGAAACATCATGTTATAAAAAAAAGCAATTTTGTTCTGCGAACTTTTAGTTGGTAGAAAAATTTGGAGAAAAAATATTTGAAAATTTAATTTCTGCGCCATTTGCAAAAATCCCCAGACTGCGAGAACGTGTATTATTCAAATTTATCTCATTCTCATGTATATGGGGTGCTACTAAAACCGCACGCCTCTTGACTCCACGAGGTCCGACCACGAACGTATACAAACGCACTCAAGACTACGACGCTCATGCAACACAACATAAATCCCCGAGTATTGACAGGATCTGCTCATATCGCCCCACATTTTGCTCAAATTTCCTTTCCAAGACCTGATTTTGTCCATAGCTGATGTTGCATTTTTTCGTGAAGTTAACGTACATAAGATTCGTTTTATGGGGGTGACTTTGCAGTAACCATTTCGCATCAATGTTTATGACAGAAACATGACCGTATATTTATCGGGAGCCTTTAACACCATAGACTCTATATACATTTTTACTGGGCTGGGGATTATATAGAGTGCTTATGTTCCGAGGGGATGCACATAATCCGACTTTCCCCCCGCCCCCCCCCCCCCCCCCCCAACCCCCACACCGATGTTTCATACTTGGTAAATTTTTGAGACCAATGTGGGTTTGTTGTGTAAACAGATAGGTCAGAGGCATTCAGGGCTCACTATACGGCCTTAGATATCGCTCTACACTTAATTCTTTGATTGACCTAACCCATAATCGGACAACCTATTTTGGACCGCTGTCCTTTGTTTTGTCAAAAAATCACTTAATCAAATATCTGTCAATCTGACTTTACACAAAGCACCCTGATCATCAATTCAAAAACAAAGTTGAAGTCCAATTGAAACTTATATTTATAAGGTCAAAGGTCACATTTCAACCAGGTGAAAGTAATTTGAGGTGAAGTTGCTTTTCTAATCAAGAAATTTAGTAGGGACATAGATGATGACATGCATGGATACTGATCTACTTGTTTTGATTTTTTGTTTTTCCACTTTTTTTAGCAGGACCAATTTGTGAATATATGTTCCAACAGCAATTACACAGGACACAAATTATGAATAAAACACAAATCCCAGTTTATCCAGGTCCACTCTTCGTCTGGACACAAACATGCACTAACAGCAAGTCATATTTATGTGGAACTATTTTCTGCATGGTTGCTATATGAATAGCATGTTTTAATATTCAGTGGTATTAACCTTAACCCCCTTAAAGGAGGATGACCCGATTTAAGTGTATAAATGTTTCATCTTGATAGAATGGCCTTCACCCCCCATCTGTAAAGTTTTGCGCCGATATTTGAACCCGTTTTTAAGTCAGAGCTAAAAACATGATTTTGTAATCCCCATAGAGTACTGTGTAAAATTAATATTGGTTGACCAAAATGGGCATATTTTCGCTCATAACATCCAAACCAAACATCTTTTAGCCCTAAGATTTCAAAGCGTAAATGAGAAAAATAGTAGCTTTCTTCTGAGAACCAAAGTTTTGACCACATCCGGTAAAATCTGGGGTTCCTGGGGACGAGGCTATTAGCGATCAGACCATGGACCGTTAACTTCTTATATGGACTATATGCCCAGTAGGCATGCATATAAAATAAATGGTTGCACAAGCAGCACCCAAAGGCAATCATGCCTTTCCTTGCCTCTAAGTCATCTACTTTTTACCCCTATTTTGGGGGGAAATTTTGAAAATTTTCACCCAAAGACCTCTATTTTTAGAAGAATTTGTAAAATCTCATACAGAGACCCCATTTTCTGGAAAATTTTGCAAATTTGTCACTCGGGGAAAACCCCTCTTTTGAGGCAATTTGGCTGTCTCTCACCCAAAGACCCCTATTTTTTTCAGTCCTCTGTCACCGAATGACCCCAGATTTGGAAGCATGAGCATTACACCCACAGTCAGCCATAGAAAATAATGTGATTAAACTTTACATCTGCTCTTTATTTAAATATCACAGAAGCGATGTCAGATCCATCAGTAGCTGCTCGATTAGCTGATACCAAAGCATCAGGAGAAGTGAGAGCCTTGGATGCCTTCTATGCGATGTTACAGAATGAACCAGATAGAGCCTTCTATGGGTAAGAGAGAGTTATGAAATAAACACCTGACCCAACTGAGGGTCTCCTTCCATGATATTAAGAGAGCTGTAAGCCGCAACTGCACTGACCTTTGGTGGCACAGAAAATGGCATACGTGTGTATAATATCTGAGACTTGCATTACCAAAATTTTATATGGTTCTTTACAAAATTTCCAAAGTATGTTTGCAAACATGTGTCTTTTCCCTGCCCTCATACACTTAATGCTATGCAAACTTGAGTAAATACACCACAGCCCCACACAACAATGAGTTCTACACTGGGCTGTATCTCCCACACTTTTGTGAGTCCCCCAACGGTAACCCTGACCATAGTCCTGGACATATTGTAAATACCATATTTCCCTGCCATCTCAACCAACTTCCCGCCTGGCAAGGAAGTCGTGATGCATCATCTCCCCCGATATTTCCCAGCTATACTCGATTTCACCTCAGCGTGGCAGTGGGAAGTTTCACGCTTGTAATTAATGCCCACACTTGGGTGCGTCGCCAGCCGCTTGGGTGTCCACTCTACTGCCACGACGAGTGTAGAATGGGTGTAGTTCCCACATTTGTACCCATAAATGTCATACCTTTAGGCTCAAATAGAAATACTTTTTGTCCAGAATGTTAAAAATCAGGGGGGGGGGGGGCTGAAAACACAATGTAGAATAAACATATACTCTAGTACTGTCAGAATACCACCAGTAACCATATGAAACTTAAGTTGCTAAACAATACATAGGTTTGGTTGCTAATGACTGACTGAACTATTAGCACTCTGTGGCTACTCGGGAGTAGACATATATCTTACTAGCCGTATTGTGCTGGTTTCCAGTAGTGTCTAACTAGTCATATGTTTTGCGTTGAACTTAGCATGCTTTTAAAGTCTTATACAAGACAACAAATGTTGACCCATGCTGTACAGCAGGAAGCGCAATGTTCCGTATTGACTGGCAACAACAAACAAAACAAATACCTCCGTACAGAATTTGGTGTACGACCTCTTTGCTTTAATTCCTATGCTGTCCAATAAGCTTGATGCACCCTTCTTTTCTCCTCCAATTTGCTCAATTCACTTCCATAAAATGCACCAGTTACGTAACTATTTGGGGTCAAATTAATAGGACATAAAGCAGAACATGTGCTGATTTAGTGCATGGTAGAGTAAGAAAGACCGTTATCAGGTCAACTGGCTCACGCTAACTCGTGTAGGAGGCACTGATCACATTGATCCCAACACAAATCCTAGGCATATCATATTCAGAATAGGTGCATGAGCCACACTTCTAGAACCCTAACGCATGGCTAGTATGCACATTAGCAAATACTGAGTACTCATTTTTTTCAATACTTAGAAACATGCTATAAATTAGGAATATTTATATATATGTTGTACAATGAAGTGTATGATGATCTGGCATATGTTAGAAATGCCAACACTTTAAATTACATTCTTTTAGCAGAGACTATAAACATTTTACGAATCTCTGGTATGTAATATTTTGTGTTGGACTACTATCAAAATAACAATAAAAATATTTTTTTATATTTTCTCTGTTTTGTACACTCTATCTCTGTGCATGATTTAGAGTAAAGCAATTGAGACAGCCAATGAAGCTGCTGCTATAGAGACACTTTTGATCCAGTGATCAGCTTTTCAGGTAAGTAACTTAATTTCATTTCAATGATCTGCATTGAAATTTTGTGATTTTAACCCCACACTGTGACTTGTTTCTCAATGACCATCAAAGAATAGAAGATGTGTTAAGTACCCCATAACTCCCCAAAACCTGTGTCAAAATTACTGAGAATGTTATAAATGTGAAATTTTGACTTTTATCCAAAATCTGGGGCAAACTTTTGAATGGGAGTGGTATGCAGAAATCTCAGAGAGATTGAACTGTGACCTTATGATGGTACATGCAACCGGCCTGTACACAGCCGTGCCCAGGTAGACTTGACATTGTGAGGTTTCTATTTTGTGACAGACGAAACATGCATCATTTGACAAGAGTGCTTCATGGTAACAATTACTTGGATAGCTAAGGGTTTCACCTTTACTTTTTTCACAGAGAGCATGTGTTAGATTGTTCTTAATCACATTATCTGATACAAGGATCCAGGATCTTTCTATGGAGGAACTGGGGGAATTCTGTCAAGCAAAGTGTTGCCATATTTCCTTTCCATAAAAGAACCCTCCTAATATGAATTTTACCCATCAGTTGATAACACTATCTTTTTAATGTTTTTTTTTCATTCAAAATCAAGCCCAATAATGCTTCAAAAGCCTATTTTGTGCTCATGCTTCAAAGTTGCCCTACAAACCAGCAGTGTCTTCAAAATGCTGTCCCCCTATTGTCCCCCATTGAATAACAAAAAAAAGCCCTGGGATCTATTGATTGCAAATATCTTATACTAATGCCATAGAATGAATGTACTTTATGTTTCTAAAGCACAAATTCTGTGTTCTTCCATAATAAAAAAATTCAACTTTTTTTCCAAAAAGATAAAAAACGAAAAAAGGAAAAAAAATAAAAAATTTTTTTTACTACATTACTTTCAAGAACAATATCATAATCAGGCCTACATACAGTACCTGTGAGAGTTGCAGCCTTGCACTTGAGAAATCAGATGGTCTCGACCAGTTGGATCGGATTTATTAATATGCTAATTAGGTTATTCACTTGCGCTGCATAACTGTGTCATCATTGTTGCACTGACCTCTGACATCTGGATGAGACTAAACCGGAAGTCAAGTTATTAGTACCGATATTGTGCAAGAGAAATGAATCAAATCATAAGCTATGTGATCATGTGACTGATTGTAAATCATTTGTTGCTGGGGAAATGATGCTGTCGGGGGTGGTGTCGAGGTTGAAATGGGCGATCGACCTATTTATACATTGTCACAGCTGCTAGACCCCATACAAACTGTCTCTTTTAGGTTTTAAACAATTTTAAGCATTGCGCACCATTTTTTGACACTGGTAGCAGTAAACATGTAAAGGAGCTATCATCTCTGCAAAATCAGACAAATCCATTGTGTGAATCTTGCCATATAGGCCCTACAAAGGTTATGATTTGTGTGTTATAGCGTCCCCTATATGCCCTTTCTCCACAGAAGACGTGGATAACTAAATTTGTAAGAAATTGTATTGGCCCACAATGAAATGTCGTAAAAATTACACAGAATGTGGTTAGTGACTAAATATTCCAAATCAGTTGTCAAAAGTGTGTCGTCGACAAATTTTTTTTTTATTCTGTTTTTTTGTCATATAAATTAGACCTTCAACAGCTGTTTTGTAATTTACGAGATAAGTGAAAGGCTTATAGTTTTGCGAATCAGTTTGGAGTTTGTCATACTTTTTGCTTTTCTTTTCTTAACTTGTAGTTTGTTTTTCATTACTCTCCCATAAGAAATCAAAGTAGCCACCATTTTTGTCGCGTGTGTCGAAGGGGCGTTGTAGGTCATAGGGACCTTTTGATAGGCACTTATATTTTGAAAAAAATACTGGATGCATGTGCGTCTCTCTTCCCTTCCCAATCATCAGATTGTTTGCCCAAAGAAAACGCTACGTAGCCCTAGTAGAAGGTGTCAAATCACAACAATGGAGAATCGAAAAATTTTCAAGTCTTCATGTCTCTGGTGAACGTAAGTATCAGCTGCCCGGGGGTGTGGCGGCCACTGGTATTTACAGGTTGATATGATGCTTGAACAAGAAACCGCGTAAAAAGGGTGTCTTTTTTTCCACCAGGCGATGTACACGCGTTACATTGATAGGGTTTAAATACACAAATGTGGAACAAGGTAATGTTTTTTTCTAATCGCTGAAATTGTGATATGTGTTTAGTATGTAATACCTCAAATTAAAAGAGATCAAAAATATTTTTAAAGCAAAACAAGATAAAACAAAGTAAAAACAGGAAGACTTCCATGGGGAGGTGGCAGATTGTAGCAATTAAAAAAAATACTTCTTTATTGTAGTAAAACGACAAAATACTTGTTTAGGGTGCATTTGTGAAGTCCATGTTCACGCATCATATCCACCTTGAATACATGGCCCCCGCCCCCCCCCCCCCCCGGGATCACGTCCCTAATGTTACAATAGTTAACAAGATGTTACAAATTGAAGATAATTATATTGATAGATTTTTGATTCTAGAATCAGTGGCCTAACCCGGGGGGGGGGTGGTTATGCACACGCCCTAATTTTACGTGGAAAACAACATAGCATATACTATACGAACAATTTTAATATACTTGCCCCCTGGAAATCTATGTGCCTCCCTCCCCCCCTCCCCTTTGCCCCCTTGAATGCGGACTCAAAGCTGGTTCGTGGGCACTGGGTCAGAATATCATAGATAGTCTGGAGGCATTTGTGAACTTGGTATTTAATTAACCATTCAATTTGTTTTTAAAAACCAGCTCAATAGAGTTTTGCTATAACTCTCAGTAATAATTGTTTGAACTGATTCGAACAAACTGCTGCGTGTGTGCATGAAAAGTCACACTGCTGTAAACAGCGCGTAACAACAAATATAAAAATAGGCATGCGATACGCCCTGTACTGAATCGCCACAAACACACCGGTACTGCGTACGCTTAGTTTCAACATTATTACGGCGACTAGAACTCTTGTGTCGCTATCTCAATTAACCACCTCATATAAGGGGTGGCAAGTTGAACATTTTTTTTTTACAATCTTTTGTAAAACGCTCTATTCTGTGGCCATTTTGGCTCCTTAAAATGAATCAGGCAAGCTTTTTCCCACAAGATAATTTTTTAAGGGTTGGTTGGATTTAAGTTGTGTACAGGAAGTCTATAGGGCGTTCTGCTTCTTTTTTTGGAAAAAAAAAACAACATGAGATCATCCTGGATTTTTGCTAGAAACTCACAATAGTGCTTTAATGTAGGGTGGTCCACATAATTTTAAGGTATCTCCCTAGATTTATTTTTCCTACCCATAATTGTCCCCATTGTCAAACTCTTTTAAAACTTTTTGAATCATCGAAAAACGGACATTCCGTTACAAGGTACAGAGTCTGTCGGGGGAGGGTGCGTGGAAAAGATTGGTATGTAAACTTAGGGGGCTTTTTTACCTCTGGGAGTTTTGACGATTTTTCTTGCAATGATGAGATTTTTAGCGTATTTAAGGAGTAATAATATGAGAGAATATGACTTTGTGTGTTGTGAATTCCATTTTAAATTTTTAATTGATGCTTTTCATGCAAAAATTAAATAGAATCAGTCTGTTTGTTATAGAAACTTTTACATTACCACACTTTCAAAAAAATGGCGAAATACCAAAACTGCACTTTCGGGGCAGGCCTGAAATTTCAATAATTTTGCATTTTTAAATCAATTACATTAAAACTATGATAATTTTGTGGAAAGAGGTTACGAACCCACTAGGGTTTTTTTTTGGTGTTGAATTTTTATGCATTTTATTCATGTAAATAAAGACAAATGTCTAATTAATTTGAAATTTCTACGTTAGGACACTTAAAAAATGGGCCGAAATCACCAAAAATGCACTTTCGGCAGGCCTGAAATTTGTAATGTTTGGCACAATTGGGCAATTTAGCAGAGATGTAATTTTATGAAAAGATTAAGAGCCACGGGTTTTTATTTTGGTGTTGATTTTAATGCTATTTTTATGCATTAAATAAAGAAAAATTCCTAATATGCATGAAAGAAATGTATTAATTTCTACTTTAGTACACTAAAAGAAATGGACAAACTCACCAAAAAGGCATACGTGGCCGCGGTCGAAAGTTGATTTTGGCACATTTTGGCAATGTAGCATATTCTAATTTTGTGAAAAAGGCTTTCCGAACCACTGTATTTTTTAATTTCCATTGAATTACGAATATGCTACCTTTCTACTTTATGACCTTTTAAATGAGTTGAAATCAATCGAAATCATGGTTCCTTTTGGCAGGCGTAAATGCCGACAAAGTAGATTTAACTATATTTCATTGATTGACAATTTTGAAAAAATAAGACTTTAGAAATATTTATTTTGGTTATTGGCCTAATGCCAAAGTACCATGTATAACCATTTTATAGTCAATAATTTTTATTTTCTTTTTAATTAAGTCATCACTGTTAATGATAAGGGACTAAGACTAAGGTGAAAAAGTAAATATGATTACTGCAAAGGGGGAAAAGGAATGGGAAAAGGCACCGGTAAAAAAGGTTGCGAGGTAAAAAAGAAAAGGCAAAGGGAAAAATGGAAAAACTATGGCCCAAAATTTGAATTTAAAAAAAAAAAAAAAAAAAAACAAGCAAAAGGTAATCAGGCAATTTCAAGGGAAAGGGACAAATGAAACCCCAAGGGGAAGAGGGCACAATGGAACAGTGCAAAGGGAAATGCATTGTGGAAACTGCCAATGGATCTGGAAAAGGCAAAGGAATAAAGGGAAAAGATAAAAGACAAATGGAAATACATGGCAATGGAAAGACAAAGGTAAATATTGCAAAGAAAAAAATGGCAAATGGAAATGCCACAAGGAAAAGGGAAATGTAAAAAAGATGAGAAAAATCTTGGCCAAGGGAAAAGCCAAAGGGAAAAGAAGGCGAATGTAAAAAAGAGTAATTGAAAGATGGCAGAAAAATCAAAGGGAAAAAGAGAGGACAAAGTGAAGGCAAAGAGAGAAAGCTCAAGTGAAATGAAAACGCAAAGGAGGAAAAGGCAAGTAAAAAATGGCAATGTGGAAAAAAGGCAAAGGGAAAAAGGCACAAGAAAGAAGACAAAGGGAAAAAGCAAAAAGGTGGAAATACAGGGTGAAAGTTAAGAAAAAAAGAAAATGGAAAAAGGCAACTTTATTTTTGGCTTGGATTTTTATAAGGTTGCCCCGAGAGTCTGCCATGCCCTTAGGGATAAGGAATTTTATACCGCCGAAAAAAAAAAAAAACACACACACCTAAACACACAAACAAAATCCTTAAAGACCTGAGTAATTCACAACACCCCAGTCCCCCCGCACCCCTCCCCTTTTAAATCGATTTTGGAAAATCAACCAAGCCCAAATGTGCAAACGCCGGCCCATAACCCAGTGATTTACTGCAATATAATTTTAATCTCTTTTACTGGGTTCGTGTTCCTAATCAATCTCTCTATCATCAGTGTAAAATTTCAGTTATTATTATATATTTAACAATCTTCATTCCTATTTTTTTTTAAAAAGATCCCATAATGTCACTTAAAATGTTCAATTTTAGACTGTTCTTGAGCCCACAACTGCCTTAAATGAATGGAGAGTCCATTGTGTACCGTCAGTTTCAAAAATACGCATGCCATAATGGATGATCCATTATTTACAGGCCAAGGATACAGCCGGCGCCCTGCACAAGATGGGATTTCCATTTCGTGTGGACAGGCCAAATAATCAAGCAAATAGCACTAATTTAAATTGTTATGTACATCCCAAAATATTTCATAGTTACTTGCGGTTTTTCCTTTCATGATTCCTTGGATAATCAGACGGCTAGGGTTGGGCATTGGTAGTGAATTTATATTGAAGAGGACAGCGTCAAAAATCTCCAGCGGTAGATAGGAACGCTGAAGCCACGTTGCTTTTCCTCAAAGGTTTTCCCCATTCCCAGCGCGCATGGCCCGTGACTTTGAAATAGAAGGCGTTTTTTGATATTAATTTAATAATATTTCTTTGGCCCGTGCAAAAAAATAAGAGGTACCTCATTTTGTTAATTAAAATGTGATATTTTTTTTATTTTTTTTATTTTTTTTATCTAAATTGCATATCCCAAAGATAAAGAAACCACCAAAATTTTGTTTTGATTGTAACTTCAAACTATAGTCGTCGAGGACGCAATAACATCAATGTCACCGGGGAGGGGGAGGGATGGGGGGTCATTTTTTGCATTTTGTTACGGTCATGAAATCAGAAAAAAAACAAAAATTACAGACCCATCCATAGAAACTACGTTGTTTTGAATAGGGCGATTGAGGGTAGCATTCACTGCAGGGAAAAATCTCGGCAGCACAAACTCCCAGTGTTACGCTAGCGCTACTGCGGTGCAATTATCTTGCCTTTTTTCGACGCTTATGACTAGAGAATAAAACATGTAAGCTTAAAAATTTGATCCCATGTCAAATAATAAACATTATTGTTATACCGACTAATTTCAGATTATTTTGTTGAGGATTCTTTGTTTTACTACTTTTGTTAGAATGATACATTTTCAACAAAGTTTCACTACACACACACAGCATAGCCGACGCGTATGGTGTACACATTTAAAGCACGCAAAGTGACCACCCTATTTAGAGGTTTAAAAATAATTGCAAGAAAAATAACACAATTTAATTTCTCAATGGCAAATATACTTTTTTCCAAAATTCTCTTCAATTGAGGCGAAGCAATGCACAGAACCAACCACAACAAACCCCGAGGTTGTGATTGAGTGACATTGAAGGAGTCTATTGTTGTAAGTCAAGTCCTTTGCAACCAGGTAATTAACTTGCTAATATCTGTGAAATTGTACTTGGGTGTTTTCATACCAGCATGTACCTGGTGTGATACTAGACCTCCCGCCGTACAAAATCCGAACGAGTTTGAAAGGGTCCATCAACGTGAGCTCAACTTGCTGTTCACAAATGAAACGCTCCAAGCAGCTGGATAATCTCCTCTAACTGTGCCACATCATGCTTCGTTATCAATTCATTACGGACACAGGTCAATAAGCAGCCTCTTACGGCAACAACGCTCCTGGCATTTATATTATTAATAATTCACCTACTACCTACATATACCTTTTTAATACATGACTTTATATCTTCGGGATTTTAAGGCGGGGGTATATTATTAACATAAGTAGCAGGCAACTCATTGTTGGTGGGTGGTTTTAAAGAGTTTTCCTTTCTATAAATAATTTAAAAACCAGTAGGGTTAAAGTGGTAGCTGTGCTAATGAGTGACTACATGTCCTCTGCAGGTAAGACTGTTTCTTATTCAGACCATCATGAACTTGGTTATTTTTGGAAACCTATGGTTTTTTTACAAAGGGAGGCAATATACCTAGCACATGTGCATGTGACATAGTTTCATTAGTTTTTGAATTTGGCATAACTAATTTAACCTAAAAATCCCATTGACTTGTTATGCACAAAACTTAAAATCCATAAACCCACCCAAAACTTTCTCTTCAGTGAGAAAGCTTGCTAGATTCTTTTTCAAGAACCAAAATGGCCATAGAATTCACACGATTTAAAAAAAAAGTTGTAACTTGCCCACCCCTACTCATATGACCTCTATTTTTGACTTCTACTTCCAAATATCATAAAAGGTTCCAAAAGGATCACTCTATTCAAGATACACCAAAATCTGTCATTCTATGGAAGAACATTTTTGCACCATGTATTTTGATGACATTCAAAACATCTTTAGAATACTGCGGACTTCTTTTAGTCACCCCCCTAAATAAATTCTTATCTATCCATGAAACTTCATCAAAATCCATCAAAAAATTGTGACAAGTAACCCAATGTTGACCTTGGTATTTAAATTAACCTTTTTTTGGCCAAGCTCAATAGAATTGATGCTTGTATGACAAGCGGTCTCCCCCATGGTCCAAGCACTTAACTTGACATCTTCCAGAACTCACATGTTTAACGTTTAATCACCTTCACATTCTGTACAAAATCACTTTGCCTGGTTACCATCACATGACCAGCGCTTCACCCCACCATCTTCTACACCAGAGGTCACTCACCAAGAGTTATGATACCTCACTTCCATAAGTAAGCTAGCTACGCACTCCTTCCCACAGTAACTGCTCCCACACACCATCCGCGCTGGATTGCTGTGACTGGTAGACCATTAAATGCCAGTCTCTCAACGCTTTCACAGCGGTACTTGAGGGGTTGCCACCGTAGGTCTTCATCCTCCCCAGTTATTTTTTTGCAACGTTTTGTTCCGACTTCAGTACATCCCCACCTACGTTAGATTGCACTCCATCAGTGAAGAGAGAAGACAGCCAGTGATCTTTTGCGTCCCTGCTAGGAGGAAATACAATCATATTACTCCATGAGAAATATTCCGAAAAATGTTATAAGATATGAGAAATTTGTCAAGGCAGAATTCTCGCAAGTTTTTGGTTGAGACCGATTGCAACATCCGGCTTATGGAATGGCAACCGTGTCTGTCTAACTGGCAAAGTAGACACAGGGTTGAATTCATGTAAGCTAATTCATAAGACTGAACTTAAAATAGTTAAAATATCACTGTTGTTGTTTATGATGTTTTTCAGATTAATCAGCTTACCGTTGTCGGCAGCCATTTTGAGGTTCCCTATGCCAGATATAGAAGACGACAACTATGATTCAAGCTCAGATGAAGACTAATTGTTAAAAAGCTAGTAGCAATGTGGACACCTTAGTTTGATCATAACCATACAAGAGTTATATTTCCCCCATTCACCAACAGTTGCAGTCTACGGTCGAGACACTGGCACATTTGAAAAATAGTGCGGCCTCAAGAATTTTCAAATTGCGATATTTTTGCATGGTTATGTAAGCTTTTTATATACAAAATCCCTCACCCGAAATGATTAAGACCAAATGCAGCTTTCCTTATGGGTAAACAGAACGATGTTATAATTTAAACTGTCGCCGCGACGAAAATACTTTTAACACACGAACACACACTCCGTATGCATGTTCTCACGCGTTTGACATTCTATAACCTTTGTGGTTTTAATATCAGTGAGTACAGAGTCCAAAATGTTCATGTAATATACACATTTGTTGATAAAGTTAGGAAAACAAAGTTGGCCTACAAATGACCTGGATGGCTTTATCCTCAATCAATGTCCCTATCGTTTTGGGGTATGTTATTTGTATGTGTAAAATCGATCTCTGTTCTTCCAATGCCTGGACTATCCATTTGAGAGCAAATTGAGAGCAATTTCATGAAAAGGTGCCATTGCCGCTTTAAGCGTCCAGTACAAACCCTAAGGACATCACGCTAATCAATAAGCAGTCAAATTTGATTGAATCATGTTTTAAGATGACACTCTGGTTTTTTTTACTGTTTTTGATGTAAGGTTAATTACATAAGCTTTTGCAAGGAAAGATAACAATTTTCTTTTATCAAACTACTCTTTTTTAGAACCATTGCCAGTGGTGGTGGAGCAAGGGGGTGCCACCAGTTTCCCCCAACAGTAAATTCCCATTTGGAAACACAATTGGTCCCCCTAAATAGTACGTCATTGAAATGACGCAGCTTATCATCACCTTTCTGTTTAGAATTAGTGCATTTAATTGACTGGTAACAGATTCAATGATGTTTGAATGGTCTATTTCAGTGGATTGCTGAAATGTTATTGTGTTGCCTGTAAGAAGTGAAGCAACTAGGTTGTTGTCGACAAGTGTTTTGTCGACAAATGTCGCAACATGCATTTAGTCTTGCTTCGACAGCATTGACTGATTGTCGATAAAATTCTAGTTTATAAATTACCCTTTATAAGCTAAACATAGCCGATATTTAGGAATTTCTACTATTTTCTATATCTTTTCAGCTCTTTTTAGTCGTGCGTCGGCGGCCCATCTTTTCTTTTGCCAAAGTACAAAATCCAGACCACTGCGCATGTGTGCTAAGTACGGGGAAATCCCGTATGACGTAGCCAAACTCACTCGAACCATGGAAGGCAGCAATCGCGAAATATCGCTTACCCCTTTGGAAACCCTTTACTTATGACGTAAGTCGCACGTGGCTCCCGACTGACTCGGGAGCCGAGCCGACTTTCGGCAATAATCGGAAGTACTGAATAATGTCAAAATGCGACGAAGAAAAAGAGTGGAATAATCAACAACGTTAGTTACAGGGTACGGCCGCGGCGGGGGTACTTATTTTGCATCTCAAAATTTACAATTTTGTACGGTAAAATGTCACGATTTGCACCGTTAACTAATGTCATATCTTTTAAGACATATGGTTGGAATAAAAGTTTATTTTGCTGGCGGTCAGGCGATTGTTCAGGGGTGATGAATTTTCCTCAACTCACTACAAAAGGGCCCATGCGATTTCAGTAGTACACGTTGCGTGACTCGCGTAGTGTACAATGAAAACATAAACATGGCGAACTCCTAGTGGCGTAAAATCGTTAGACTTTTTGGCGACACCTTGTCGACGTTGGATCTTGAAATTTGTCGCTTGTCGACAATAAAAATCCTACGCGACAACAACCCTAGAAGTAACAGGATATGTGTGAGCATTACTATTTTATTGTAACAAGTTTTGCAGCTTGAATGATGGATCTACATTTAATTAATCATCGGCTCAGTTGGTTCTCATTACATCAAGTGTATTTAGTTTATTCTACCTGTGAAGCACACATCACTAACTATACTAATAGTATTTTGTTTTGTTTCTGTGGTTTTCAATAACCTACTTGTTTTTACGAAGTTGCCGCTCTTTTTTGTGCACACAAATTAAATTGTTGTGCCTTGTGAAGACATGCATTATGATACTACCTTGTTCTATAGAGCTGTCTGCTAACATTAAGACTAGTCTGACATTTAATGGCTAGCCATTCTGACGTGTAAAAAATCTATCATAGACTTCCATGTGACATGACACAAATCTGTGCTTTGTAGCAGATCATGATAACACAGGAGCTTGAATGGATATATACCATTTCGAACTGCAGTTTAATGGAAATCAATAGTCTGAATGAAACTAAAGGGTATATTTAAAAAAATTATGTCTCAAAGGCTCTTCTAAACCAATGGTATATAAATTTATTGTATAATTTAATAGAGTATAAGGGTGATCTCTTGGTACTTGCATATAGTTGGCGCAACAAAGTATCTCAGCATGTTTTTCAATTAGTATTGTACCAAAGTCCGATAATTTTGAAATTTGTCAAAATATACATTTTGTTGCCTAACAAGGTCTTGTAAAAAAAAACATGCAAAAATGACCGACCACCCAAAGAACGCAAAACCCCCGAACCAAAAGTTGCACTTTGGAGTTTTCAATGGTCACTGTGTGGCATAATGCAAGAATCCATGTGTATTGATTTTACACAATGGTTTCCTACTTTAATATTAATATGTGTGTGTGTGTGTCAGTGTCATACTCACACTGCAATGCCCATCTTTGGTTAGGGGGTTTTGTGTCTTTTGGGCATTTTATCTCGGCCATTTTTGCAAGCAAGACCTAGCCAACAAAATGTATATTTTGAAAACTTTCAAAATTATCACAGACTTTGGTACAATACTGATCGAAAAACATGCCAAGATTCTTTTTGTGGCAATGTGCTGTCAAGAAATAAATTGCCAATACAGAGCATATTTTGTGTTGTATGTTGTCTTTATTATCTATAGATGCACATTGGAATATTGACATCACATTTCATACAGAAGTCCCAAGCATGCAAATAAGGTATTACAATTGATTCTGTCATGCGTTATAAATTGTTGTGCAGTAGCGCTTGACAGAATAAATGGCAATACCTCGTTTGCATACTTGGGACTCCTATATTTTGCTCCACTGTTTTAAAGAACGGAGGAAAATTGTGTAGTTAGTATATTTCGCATTGCCGTTTTAAACAAAATGTATTAATACTCGTATGAAACTACCAGCATTTTTGAAACATTTCATTTATTGACTATTTAGAGGTGTATCCATTTTGTGACCTTGGGTCACTAGTGATGCTGATGAATTGAGCAGCCATTATGGAAGAAAGAGCATGTGATGCTGCATTTATCTGTAAAATCTGCTGAATTTATCAGAGTCACAAAATGGCTACACCAAAATTAAACTTTGCAACAAATTCAGCTTCCATGCTATTCGATCCAAGCTAATCACACTTTTACAGCGTAATGCATGGGTTTTACCATTCGGTTTCCCATCGTTCATTTTGAGCAAGAACCAACCAAAGAAGTATCTGTTTGGATGAGTACCTTAAAGATGCATTTCGTGATCCTACCACATTTATTTTTATGATTCACTAGATATCCTCAAGAAAAGGTTATTTCCAAAATTCAGTTTGATTCTGATGATGCGCTTTGATGTTATGAGCAAATTAGTTGTATCATGCTACCCCATAGGCCACTGTGTTTTAATTTGTCAATTTACAAACAGAAAATACAAAATTACGAATTTCTTTTTAAGTAGAATTTGCACGTAAGATAAGGCACACATACAAGTAGTAGGCCAAGGGTTCAGATAATATAAAAATCTCAATTTCTTTGAGGTAAATTGGGGGGGGGGACAAGGCTGTGGATCACACAATGCCCCTTTAACTTTAAAGGGGCATTTGTTCACAAAATTGGGTCAAATTTCAAAAATCTTTAAATTCCTTGTGCCACAAATCAAATACTATATTCAATTAGACTTGGTCAGAAAATCCGCTGACCCAAGGCCCATATTTAAAGGGGCTGCCAAACAAGATATTCAAGTTTGTCACTAAAAAATCAAATGGTACTGATCTTTGCCCTGATGTAAGCTTTCCATCAAAAATATCCCCATCTGAAAGAAATGGGTCTTGGTATATACAATATTAAAAATTGTAAAATTTCTAATTTGTTGATAGGAGCAACTCCGAAATTCAGCCTATGTTTTACACTAAACTATAAGCAAATCAAAATCACCTTGTTTCTCCCTTAAGCATTTCTGGTAGACAAAACAAAGTAAGCAAATCTCTTGAGTGTCTAATATATATGCACTTAATATTATGACAATATTGGAATGTCTCAAAATCTATCGTTTTGCACTTTAATGATTCTGGGAAGCTCAGAACCATTGGTGTTCTTGTTAATGAACTAACAATCCTTCAAAGTGAATTGCAGTTGGTGTCATCTCAGTTGAAAGGCGAGGTCTACGCGTTCTTCTCACTAGCTTTTCATCATGCCACTTTTATAATGCAAGATATGTGCTTATGATCAAAGCAAAGGCATGATTCAACACGAGATTTCAACATATCAGGTGTCCCTAAAAAAATCAAATTACTGATTTTTCGCCTTGATGTTAAAGCTTTCCATCAAACCCCACCATCCTGAAAGAGTCTGTTTGGTACAAAAATTGTGACAATTTATTAATTTCGTTATAGGAGCAAATACGGAAATTCACCTGTTTTGTATTTAAAATATAAGCAAATCAAAATCACATTTTTTTCTCTTTTGCAGACCATTTATGTATCCAAATACGAGATAAAAAATCTTTTACTAATTTTGGGAGGAGTCTGAGCTATATGAAATTACTATTATGACACAACATTTGGATGTCTCAAAATCTCTCGTTGCACTTTTAATGATCTGGTAAGCTACAGCACCATTGGTGTTCTTGTTAATGAACTACAACTCCTTCAAAGTGAATTGCAGTTTGTGTCATCTCAAGTTGAAGGCGAGGTCATACTGCGTCTTCTCACTAGCTTTTCGATCATGCCACCTTTTATATGCAGATCATGTGCTATGATTCAAAGCAAAGGGCATGATTCAACAAGAGATTTCACATATCAGGTGTCCCTAAAAAAATCAAATGTACTGATTTTTGCCTTGATGTAAAGCTTTCCATCAAAAACCCTACCATCTGAAAGGATTCTTTGGTACAAAAATTGTGAAATTTATAATGTGGTATAGGAGCAAATACGACATTCAGCCTGTTTTGTATTAAATATAAGCAAATCAAAAATCACATTTTTGTTTTCTTCTTTTGAGACATTTATGTATCCAAATACTGAGCTAAAAAATATATTGAGGAATTAGCTATGAAATTATATTATGACACAATATTTGGAGTCTCAAAATCTCTTGTTGCACCTGTAAAGGCACAATATGTTAACTATAACTGAATGATCTACAAGTTTGAATAATTTTGGAGCAAATAGCTATAGCTGGAAGGATGACTTGGATTTCCCTTGTCACACCATTCAGATGCATGGTTCTTGTCAACCACAAAAAATAAACAGCTCTTGCCAAGACCCAATTTTAATATAAAAGAGATTGATTGAGCCCCAAATTATTGATCAGCTAGGAGTTGCAACAATATTGGGCAAGAGCGGCAGGTGAGCCCAATATTTTCAAACTCATAGCGGGAGACCAATAAATTTCGGGCAAAATATCCAATTTTACGGATTATCATGTTTCGGATCCGAGTTGTCATACTGGGACTCCTCAAAACATGATAATCCTGATTATCATGTTTTAAGGAGGCCAAGTGTTGAAAATATCGGATCCGAAACATGATAATCATAAAATCAGATGACTTATGCCCCAAATTTATTGGTCTTGCTTTGAGTTTTAAAAATATTGAGCGAGACACAATCGAGCCCAATATTTTTGCAACTCGTAGCTTGACCAATAAATTTGGGCTCAATCAATTAAATTTTATATGAAACTTGGTGAGTAGTGCTGGATGCAAGTAGTTTGTCCGTCATCACAATATGCATATTTTGACACATTTTCGCTCATAACATCCCAACCAAACATCCTTTAGGCGACTTAAAAAAACGTTTTATGGGCCCACCTGAACGATCCTGATTTTTCAGTTTTGCCATTTTTTTTAGTTTTTCAAAAATCCCTGTTTTAGCCCAAATTTATCTATTTTGGTTATTTTTTTTAGAAAATTTGTAAAAAAATTTCATTTTTTCTCCTGATTTTTCAGATTTTGGGGTTAATTTAGGCCAATTTTGACTTCTAGAAAAGAAAGACAAATTATAGAAAAAATTCACCCGACTGACCCTACTTGAAAGGTCCGCTCGCCCATAAAACAGGGTTTTTTTTGTCGCATTAGCCCTAAGATTTCACAGGGTAAATGAGAAAAATAGTAGCTTTCTTCTGATACTAAAATTTTGACCACTTCCAGTAAAATCTGGGGTCCTTGGGGATGAGGCTATTAGCGATCGGACCATGACCCTTTAAGGCTTGCCCCTAAAGTCTAGTGTAACAACCATCTAGGTTTCGTTCAAGCTGTTTGGTAAGGGTCCATGCCTCAGAACCATAGAGGAGAACTGGCTCAACCAGAGTCAGAAAAAACCAACTTCCAGATCTTACATAGCTTGTATCAAGACCAACAATTCGAGGCTATTTTACTTAAATCAGAGCACTTTGAGAACTTGAGCTCTGATTTTGTGTCTTTCAATCTCCATACTCCATTTAATCCTGCATCTTGGTAACAGAACAATTGGAAGACATATGACCATTTATGTTTTGGTTCTTTGATGCTATCCAGAGAATTTGAGACATATTTGAACTTGATTGAAGCATTGGCCCCTGCATTGCCTTATTTCCCAAAATTCTCTTGTGCACAGCATGTGATCTGGTATGGAATCTTGACTCTATACTAACATAAACAGACCATCAAACCTTTTGCGGCTGAATAAACCCTTTGGGCCACCTGGTTTAATATTTGATTTTTTAAACATTTCAGAGAAATTTGTTATATAGTAATATTAATTATACATTAAAACCAGGAACATATACTCTTTCAAATATTCAAAAATATATTTCAAAGTCAATTAAAATTAAAATAATTTGGGGAAAAGTTTTTGATCACTGCATAAAAAAAATTAAAAGATAAGCACTGGAGAATATATTATTCTCCCATGTTTTTGAAACATTCTGGTGTGAATTGTGAATTTAAATAGCCAACTGGCATGGGCGTTTCTGATGTGCACTTAAAAGTCGACTCAGAGATTTCGAAATATATACTTTATGTGTAGTAAATGAAAATAGTCATCTAGACCTAAAGAGACTCCAAATTAAATCAAAAGATGGAGGTATTTCAGATTTTTTGTTTTCATGCAGTAAACATTTATGTACATAAAACAGACAGTGCCTTAGGATACTGTATAACAAAAATTGTGGATCCAGAATTTTATAACAAATTGTGATTTTCTATTTGAAGGACTTTGATTTGAGCTTAGCTGTTTTAAACAGTGATTAGTGTGTGGACAAATATTACATATATGCCAAAAAACATGATTTGTTTGAAAATTGAGGGTGCCCTCCTCGGGAAATCTCCGAGTCAGCCTATAACTAGCACTGACCCATCTAGTATTTGTGAGCACCTATACGAAACTGCTTTTGTCACATGTGTCTTTCATTGTGGCACATCACATACGTGGATCAGTGACGGGTGGTCTGAGCGGAGGTCATCCTCTGCCTTAGGCCGGGGCAGTTTGTGGACACCCTGTCTTGTGAGCCCGGGGGATATGGCCTTGGTGGGAAGGCATTGGTCAACTCAGCAGCCTCGGAGCCTGGCATTGGCTGTATGGGGCACTTCCTTCACAGATCGGCGTGGAGCTTTCTCCAAACTGCGATATTGTGGCCGGAGAGCCACAAACCATTAGCCACATCATAGATAGTCCACAAGTCCCCAAGAGGAATCCCAGGCCTGGGACGATAAACTATCAGATGGTTAAAGACGGATCTTCCACTGTGATTTTGGACTTATACGAACGTACGATCACATACGTTCACACTTGCAAAATTATCTTGTTGAACTATGACTCTGTGTCTCTTTGGACTTGTATAGAGTGATCACTGGAGTGTTCAAGGATCCAATTCCGTGTTTCCATTAAAACTTGTTATTTACATTTGAAACTCAAGCTGCACTATTCACATGTGTCTTGGCCAAAATATTGAACATGATCCATCAATGAAACAACGCTCTTTTCCAAGTGCGAACATTGTCCAAGTGCCCTTAATTGCTATCAGGCATACACATTTGCCTCATAACGGATGCTTTAGCAATGAACAAAACAGGGTTAGAGCAAAGTTATCTGCAAAGGTCCTTGACTGCCCACATGACTACTTTCTCCATCTGCAAAATGCACAAAAACAAATATTGACGGTAAGAGTTTTATTTTGAATATGGATTACATAAATCATGATTGGTTTTGGGAAAAGCCCTATTTGCTGTTCACATGGTTTTGCCATTTGCAAAGTGAGCTTCAACTGGCAGCAATATGAATAGCATTTACACAACAGTTCAATGAGGTTTATTTTCTCTACACAAAACCAATGACCTTACAAGAGGTGTATGCATTGTTATGTAACACTCTACACTTCATTGCCAGCTCAAGGCTCTACCTGCAAGTGGCAAACTATGCAAGGGTGAGTTGGCTTTCTGTATTTTGTAAAATGAAACAAATCAAGTCCACTGCGCCCATTGGTTAGACTCATTCTTCTACAGTATCTGCAGTGCATTGTTTCAAGGGGGATGCCCTGATTTGATAACATGAAGTTTTCATATTGATTATTGAATCACCTTGACCACAAAACCCCACATGTAAGTTTCACGCTGATATTGCAATCCGTTTTGACGTAAAAGCTAAAAAAATGATTTTGTAAGACCCATAGAGTACTGTGTAAACCTAATATTGGTCGACCAAAATGGAGTACATTTTCGCTCATAACATCCAAGCTAAACATCTTTTAGCACTTAGATTTCACAGGGTAAATGAGAAAAATTGTAGCATTCTGTAGACGCCAAAATCACTTCCAGTAAATTACTTCCAGTAAAATGTGGGGACGAGGTTATTTGCGATTGGGCCATGGCCTCTTAAAGGGCATATCCCCCCAAAAAATGTGGTATGCTTTTTATACTGAAATAACATCAACCAAGTCCATAAATATTTTTAAAAATACATCGGTCCTCGGACCGCTTGTGTCGCCTGCCGTCGCGGTTAGTGAATGATAGGCCTAATGTGACCTTTGACTTTGGTATGTGACCTTGGACCTCAAACAAATGAGGGTTTGCATGTAAACTCCATAAACCAAGTTTGGTTCCATTTGAACTTCATCTTTTCAAATGAGGTCAATTTTACATCTTACAACTTGACCTCACATGACCTCTGACCTAGGTATGTGACCTTTGACCTCATCAACAAATGAGGGGTCCCATGTTGCACCTATGACTCAAGTTTGGTTCCAATTGAACTTCAACTTTTCAAAGGAGGTCAATTTTACATTTTCAGCCTATTTTACAACTTGACCTCACATGACCTTTGACCTTGGTATGTGACCCTTGACCTAATCAACAAATGGGGGATGCCATGTTGCACCTATGACTCAAGTTTGGTTCCAATTGAACTTCCAACTTTTCCATCCTATTTTACAACTTGACCTCACATGACCTTTGACTTTAGCACGTGACCTTTGACCTCATCAACAAATGGGGGATGTCATGTTGCACCTGTGACCCAAGTTTGGTTTAAATCCATCAACGTATGAGGATATTACAGGCACATGTTAACCCTTTTTCACAACAGACAACAACAACAACAGACAACAACAGTGGACAAAGTGGTCCCTATGTGTCTTCCTGCCTTAGGGCAGGCAACACAAAAAATACATTTCCAAATTTTCTTTCCAAAATTTTAGAAAATTTCCCAAGGTTTTACATCCCTGAGTGTGGCACTTCAAGTCACTGCACTTCAGATGCATGAGTGAACCTTTATATTTATTTTGCCATTAATTTTCAAAGGATATGACGACAGAAAACATGTAATCCAATGGGTAAATGGGTAAGCCTGATTTCATTTTGCAAAATACAGTATGCTAAATACTTGATTCCTTCATATTTGCCACATTCTGAGCAACAATTAAAAGACACTCCACTATAAAATTCGACCGTGCACCTGAAAAAGAAAATGAAAAAACGTTTTCTGCAGTTTACCAGACTGGCTGCCATTATTTATCCGCAGGGACATGACATATAGCATTTTCATAATATTCTCAAATGCACCTCGTGTATCTTGGAATCTTATTTGCGTCATACATCTGTTTGCATCAACAGTCTTAACAGCATTAAATCAGGAATGCACTTGTCACAGCTAGCACAACATTGTTCCAACATCCAGCACCTGAGGTGCACTTTTATTGACTTTTTCGTGTGTAAAATGCTCATAGTGCATTTTGAGGTGACAAAGCCTTTGTACACTTGTCGCGGTTTGTGAATGATAGGCCTCACATGACTCAAGTTTGGTTTAAATCCATCGATATATGCAGATATTACAAGCAAATGCTAACCCTTTTTCACAACAACAGACAACAACATCAACAGACTGCAACATCAATAGACTACAACAACAGTGAACAAAGTGATCCCTATGTGTCTTCCTGCCTTAAAGCAGGCGACACGACAAAAAGGGCACCATCGTACGATATGGCTTTGCCATTATTATCACCAAATTGAATTGGCACTGTTACGTGCTTGCAAAACATTAGACTGCAGCAGGATGTAATGCTTCAAGCCTGTTGTACTTTATTACTATAGTTAATTTCTCTACCTCCGTGCAGTGATGTCATAACCTTGATGCAGCTTTTACGCAGGGGTCAAGATGTGCCCTCTTTGTGCGCGCGTGCAGTCGTTTTAAGCCAGCGCTCACTGTTTACTGGTGCGACCATCAAATCTCGCGCTGACGTCACTGCACGAAGGTGGGGAAATGGAGTATACTGTACTTACATTTTGAGGACTTTATCCTTGCCACCACTGGCCACTCTCTGTCCATCTGGACTCCAATCCACAGCATAGACCTCATCAGCATGACCAGGGAGGTCAACGGCTATCTTACCAGATTTGACGCTCCACACTTTGAGAGTGCTGTCTGAGCTGCCGCTACATATAAGACGACTGTCTGCAGACCAGGCTATCTGTAATGAAATGTTTATTTTTATTTATGTAAAGGCTAATCTAGGCATTAACAGCTGTTATCTAATTAGTAACGCTGACATATTGGCGCCAAGTTAGCGTTTAACCTCCCTTTTGAAACTCTGCTAGTCCTGGTTCGATGCTACATGAGCAGGAAGGGCATTCCATAAGCCTACAGAGAATGGGAGAAATGATCTTCTGTGGGAGGCCAAGTTGGACCTTGGGACTTTCACAGCAAGGTCATGAGACCTGACTGAGCGCCTAAGGCGAGGATCAACTGAAAGCAGCTCAGGTAGCTGCTGGCTGAGAAGATCTGGTGCTTGTCCATAAAACATGCGGTGGAAAAGAGTGACAATTCCAACTGCCCTGCGATGACCAAGTGGTTGGATGTGATGAGTGGTGAGCTCACTCTCGGGGATACCAATGATGGAAATGGCACGTCTCTGGATTGCATCTAGTTTGGATAGTTTGAATAATGGTAAGAATTAGAAATATTCATTTCTCCTTCCTGTCTTTGATTAGGGGTTTATAAGTCATACATGTTGCTGGTTGCAGTTTGGAATTAGAAACACTTTTTGTTGTCAATCAGCGCGGCGTGGACCGTGATTGGTCTGAATGTGTAGTATGGACGGGGCATGTTCGAACAAAATATGATTTAAAATGTAGAAAAATATCCTATTTGAGTTGGGTTTTCGACTCACAGACACAGCAACTCACTTAAAGAGACACTGGCACATTTGAAAAATAGTGCGCCCTCAAGATTTTTCAAAATTGATATTTTTGCATGGTTGTAAAGCTTTCATATACATTAGTCCTCACCTGAAATGATTAAGACCAAATCAGCATCCTTATGGGTAAACGGAACGATCTTATAATTAATGTCACCGGCGACATTAATTCAGCAGATGAGGGAAATGGCGTTTAACACAAGAAAACACACACCGTATGCACGTTTCCCATGGCATGTACCTTGTTTGACGGGTCGGTGACCTTTGTGGTTTTAATATCAATGAGTACGAGTCTATGATATTCATGTAATATACACATTTGTTGAATTAAGTTATGGAAAACTTAAAAGTTAGCCTACAATTACCCGGATGTCTTTAATCGCTTATTAACGTCCCTATCTGTTTTTGAGTATGTTATTTTTATGTGTAAAATGTATTTCTATTCTTCCAATGGCCTAGACTATCATTTGAGAGCAAATTGAAGTTTCATATTTTGTGAAAATGTGCCAGTGCCGCTTTAAGTAAACTTTTTATTTTAAAAAGCTTTAACAGATTATTCCTGACGGCCTACATTCTGCACCATCAAATTATGTCAGATTTGCCAATTGGTTTCCCCATTCTATCCCTCTATAGACTCGGTGATCTAATTGCAGGATGCCTCCAAACACACAATTGTTCATCCAACTCTGAGATGATTTTAGACATTGTAAAGATCCTTATAAAGTACCCTTACCTGATAGACTCTGTTTACATGACCCCTGAATGAAGTGATGTACCTGAAAGGAAAAAAGACAACAACTTTTAATGTCTCATCTACTTGACCTACCGAGTACCCAAAGCCTAGATTCCTTATAATCTCAAACTATTTTAGAATGTTCAAATTTAGCCATCCACCTTAGTTTAACAGAACTCTCGGCTCAATGTCAACATTCTCTCTTGCCACAGCTGTTTAACCCCGTGCAAATTGTCTCTTATTTCTGGAACAATTTTAAGCAATGGCGACACAATTTTGACAACTGATATAGGTAGGGACATGCAAGGGCTATTATTTCTGCAAAAACCAGACAAATCCATTGCAGGAATCTTGCCATATAGGCCTACAAAGATCATAATTTGTATGTTATAACGCCCTCTATATGCCCATTCTCCATAGAAAGACCAGGGGGGTAGGACATGCCAACCTAACAGCAACAGCAAATTCAAAACGGCATCAACTTCCGGGTGCTAGTCTGTTTCAAAGACTTAACGGTAGGAGGGCGCTCTTACGCATATCGAACGGTTACACACAGACTTGACTAAAGACTAGGCCTGGTCATGAATATGTAAATCTAAATGACCATTATTGGAAATTACACTATTTTGCAGCAGGGTTAATCCACTAACCCCGATGGATTTTGAAGTCAATAATTTTTTCTAAATTTATCATGATATTACTAAGATCTTTTGAACAAAGGTTTAAGAGATGATTTTTTAATGTCACTGGGACCGAGACTTCCATAGTAAATTGTGAGTGCACTTGATAGAGGCAGCAGTAATTAATAGTGCTGTGTTGTCCAAGCCACATGTACTTTGGAACATACCCTTAGGAGTTCAGTTAGGATTACAATTACATCAGCACTGTCTTGATTTTCTGGTCTCAACTCTCTCTTTGGCTAGTCTACACCAGGAGACACTGCAAATTTAACCAAATACTGTAACTGATTTTTGACTAAAAAAAATAGCATAATACTTCTTTTGACTAAAAAAATCATAGCACTTTGTTCTGTTAGCTCCTTTGTGGCTATTTTTTCTGACAAACAAACCAAAGTTAAAAACAGACTGATTGCATAGCACAACACATCAAATCTGATTTCACTTAGAAATCATCTTAGCTTTGCTTGTGGGTTTCTGAGACCAATCTTTCCTCTTGGCCTTAAGGGGCACAGCCTGATCCTCAGCCTCGGCTCCAACTTTTACACCATCAAACCTGAGATTTTGGTATCAAATATTTTAACCAACTTCTTTCCCATTCCAATGCTACAGGCGAAAATTTGGTTTGTTTATGGTAACTGGAAAATAGTTTGTCCAGTACTCTATGGACTATATACACACAGTGCCGCTCACGTTAAAATGGCATGTCAGATTCAAAAGAAATTTTGGAATTAAAAGTATTTTGGTGACACGGGCGGTGGCAGCCCTTCCTACAAAACAGACTAGAATTTTGCGGTTCTCGGCTTTCGCGCTCGCCATATTCAAAGAATATAAGCTGTGGGCCGCTCCATGACCTTTGACCTCCTCAACATATGAGGGATCATATGGTGCACCTATGACACAAGTTTGGTTCCAATTGAACTTCAACTTTTCATTTGAGGTCAATTTAAAAAGTGGTCCTGCTAGCTATATCTGGCGGCCCACAAAAAATATATTAAAATTGGGTGGAGCACCTTTAATGTTCTAGTAAAAAATACACCTTGTAAAAAACTTACTTTCCAGTTCTTCCATCCCATAATTTCACTGACTTATCAAATGAAGCACTGGCTATTAATCTGGTGTCAGGTGAGAACATCACCTCATTAATGAGTTGCATGTGCCCTGTCATTCTAGCCGTGGATTTCTTGTCTTTCTCTGGTTGCCATAGAAACAATGTGAAGTCATCTGACCCAGATACTAATCTCTCTGGATCTGAACCCTGGGTTGTGAGAAGAGAAAGGGTGCATATTACAAGACAAAATGTCAGAATACATATACAACATACAGTGCATACAGGAATGGTTATATGTTGTTGTGCATAGTGCATATTTGAGTTTTTGTCAACAACTTGTCCCTGGGCATCTTGCAATCAGTAATATAGAATAAAGCTACCTCAGACTAGTTTTTCTCCATATGCTTGGATTAAGACTAAAAAAATACATTGGTCCTCGAACCACTTGTGTCGCCTGTTGTTGTGGTTTGTGAATGATAGGCCTCACATGACTTTTGACCTTGAAGTGCTCTTTAACCTCATAAACAAAACAAGGGTTTGCATGTAAACACCATACACCAAGTTTGGTTCCAATTGAACTTCAACTTTTCAAATGAAGTCAATTTTACATTTTCAGCATATCTTACAACTTGACCTCACATGACCTTTTACCTTGGTATGTGACATTTGACCTTGGTATGTGACATTTGACCTTGGTATGTGACCTTTGACCTCATCAACAAATGGGGGATGCCATGTTGCACCTGTGACCCAAGTTTGGTTTAAATCCATCAAAGTATGTGTATAATACAGGCAAATGTTAACCTTTTGCATGACAACAGACATCAATGGACATCAACAACAACAGTGGACAAAGTGATCCCTATGTGTCTTCCTGCCTTAAGGCAGGTGACACAAAAAGAGGTTGAACAGGGAATAAACCCAATTACTGTATTACAAATGACACCCAGTAGACTATAGTGCATCAATATCAACATACTTAAATAATATTTACATGTTTTATTACAATATCCTACAATTAAATCATAAGATGTGGTCACTTTCCAACACAGCAGCACTTTGAAAGAAAAGATTCAGACCCGTCATTTCCATGCATGGCATGCATCGGCGGACTCAGTCACTTGTGTCCAGGTGAAAAAGCTCAAAAATGCACCAAATTACCTTGTTTATACATGTATGAGGTAGATGGCGGAACTTTGCTAGGGTCCTTGCTGGCTTTAGAAATTAGATCCATAAATTTCTTTGGAACTAATTTTCTAAATGTGGGTGCTATGTTCAGGCTATGTTTGCCCATGTTGCCTGAATGGAAGAAGATTCTTTCAGCAGCGATTTGAAACTCTCACTCGGCCGTGTTAGTGTCATGACTGCGATGTTTGCCGAGCACGTTTTGATGGAAATACAATCGCAAAATTTCCCAAACCCTCATTTTATGGATACGAACATTGTTAGTATTGTCTCTATCTACCAACATATGGCATTTGCATTTGTTAATTTGAATAAACAAGCTAAATCACAGGTTTAAAATCAACAGCTGATTCCATTGTTGACTGAAGTTTTTGAAAGGGGCAAATCACATATTGTTGCGCATAGTGACATTTTTTGTGTAGCTCAAAAAATTTGGGTAGGAAATATGATGATCTTCAAGCAGAATGTCAGCTTTAAGGTCTGAGATGTTCCACTGAGGAGAAAATGACGTTTTCATCTCACCCATTTTGTACAGGAACCAATGGGACTTGTATTTACCGGTGTGAAACCATTATGGTTGAAATGTCAAGTTCAGAACTCAAGCTACTAACCTTTATTATAACCAGTAAGTTTACATTTTCCTATAATCTGTGTAAGATATGCATAGATTTTGATTGATGACTTTCAAACAACCTCTTTCAAAAAGCCATGGAAACATGTTTTCAAATCCTTATCAACTGAACACAGCATACCATATATGATAACTAAGGGTGCTGTGCAAACCAATGCTTGTCAGTCTCTTCATCAACACCATGTTTCTGCCTTTGATAAGGCCATTAGAAACAGGAAATTGAAAAGTTAATGTTAGTATCAGAGATAAAGGTCTCACCTTCTGCAAAACAAATCAGACGTTCCGTAAATATTGATAACTTATGACATGTTTATAGGCATGTTTGGGAATGTTCCCATTTAAAATATGGACAAGCATTGACTGAACAAAATTGAGGATGATGGCCTGATTTCCACTGTGCATTTGCTTTGGTAGACTTCCAATTTATCATGTAATTTCATCAAGGGCACTGTGATACAAACATTGTGTTCATAGCATCATAACACACTGTCAGAATCAACTGAAATTTTGGAATTAACCTTTTCTCAGGGATATCTAGTGAACATAAACAAAACATGGAGTGACAGGATCACAAAATGTACCTTTTAAGATAATGCTTTTGGTAGATCGACCTACAGACCATAGCTCTGGTCTAAAAGTAATACCTTCATTCTGAAATTATTTTGCTGTTGGTAATAATAATAATCATCATCACTGTCATCGTCTTCATCATCATGATCTGGTACATAAACATTTGAAAACATCTCAATGCATGCTTGCCAAGTTCATAACAAACACATAAAGAAGCTTATCTAACCAGTTCAAATGGATACATACTTTCCTGATATGAATTATGAAAATGATAGCCTACTGGGCAAAGTCTTACAGGTCAAGCATCATGTTTATTGGAACATATCCAAAGCAGTTTAACTTGAAATACAAGACTGGAAATAGGTGACCCTGGTATCAGCTGCTCCCTGATATGGCATTTTGTTACACAGTTGGAATATACTGCAAAACAGCACCACTCTTGTTCTTGCCTATCAATGATCACAGCAATCAACCATGGGTACTACCAAGACCATGTATGTGTTCCTCATTGCAATTGCCATAGCTATGCCTGATGGCACCAATTGTCAGCTGGCAGCCATGACAAGATTTCTTCCTGATATTATCAGTCTGTTGGAAAATGTCACTGATACAGATTGGCAACAGAATCTTCAGGAAACTCAAAATCAAATTGCAAATTCTCAAAACCAGACAGCTTCTACCTGAATCAGATGGTGAATATTCAAACTCATATGGAGGCCAGTCTTACTCAAATGACCAACTCGCAATCTCAGATGATCACCACTCAAACACAGATGGCAAGCACCCTGAATCAAGTGGCCAGCTTGCTGCAGATGCAGGGTCAACATCTGCGCAGCATGGCAGCTACAATGACTACCATGGTGTCCCTACTGGAGAATCAGCAAGAAACACTTGCGAGCATGGCACTATCATTACCACTTGTGTTAAAACGACAAGAGAATCAGATTGGACTATTAAACAGGCTTGTTTCTGCTAATCCTCCTCCCAGTGACTGCTCTGACGTTGCTTCGCAAGGTCTTTTGGTGAGCAAACCTTACATAATCACCCCTAAGAAAGAGGCTGTGTCTTTTACGGCATACTGTGACATGGATACTGATGGGGGTGGGTGGATCGTGTTTCAGCGTCGCTTCAGTGGCTTAACAGACTTTTACCTTTGCTGGGACCATTACGAGCAAGGCTTTGGGAGTCCTTATGGTGAACATTGGATGGGTTTAAGAGAAATACACAGGCTGACTAGACATGGAAGGTGGAAGTTAAGAATTGATATGGAGAATTTCGATGGCACTACAGAATATGCCGAGTATGAGTCATTTCAGTTAGGGGACGCAGCATCCCATTACAGACTCTCAATTGGATCGTATAGTGGCAATGGACATGATAAGCTGAGCTATCACAACAACCAGCCTTTTCTACTGAGGACAGGGACCACGATGCCGAGTACTCTAACTGTGCACAGACTTATAAAGGCGGATGGTGGTACAAAAACTGTCATGCCTCCAACCTGAATGGTCTCTACTTAGGGCCATCAGGGGACAGTGATACAGGAATGGTGTGGCGAGGCAGTGCGTCAAAAAAGAAGACTGAAATGAAAATGCGACGTATTCAATAGGAAGTCCCAAAGATTCAATTCCAGTTTTGTCACAATTTATTATGTTTGGGTTTTATAAAGATGCTTGTTCCGATTTATGTCTATTGTGTTCTCTACTCGATATGAAAGCCTGGCACTTGCACGTATGCCCTATCAAGTACCGTGGGAAACAAACTTGTGGTTTTGATGGTAGAAGCAAAGCTCTATTTAAAGCAGCACTGGCACATTTTCACAAAATATGAAATTTCTTCATTTGCACTCAAATGATAGTCTAGGCCATTGGAAGAACAGAGATATATTTTACACATAAAAATAACATACCCCAAAACAGATAGGGACATTGATATGAGGATAAAGACATCCAGGTAATTTGTAGGTCAACTTTTAAAGGTCCATGGCCCGATCGCTAATAGCCTCGTCCCCAAAAGCCCCAGATTTTACCGGAAGTGGTCAACATTTTGGTATCAAAAGAAAGCTATTTTTCTCATTTATCCTGTGAAATCTTAGAGCCAAAGGATGTTTGATTTGGAAGTTGTGAGCGAAAATGTGCCCTATTTTGGTCTACCAATATTAATTTTACACAGTACTCTATGGGGGCTTACAAAATCATGTTTTTAGCTCTCGCATCAAAACGGATTGAAATATCGGCGCAAAACTTTACAGATGGGGTTTTAGAGTGAAGGCCAATCTATCCAGATGAAAACTTCATATCCTTAAATCGGGCCATCCTCCTTTAAGTTTTCCATAACTTTAATCAACAAATGTGTATATTACATGAATATTTTTGACTCGTACTCACTGATATTAAAACCACAAAGGTTATAGACCGGTCAAACAGTGTGCATAGCGTGAGAAACATGCAGACGGAGTGCGTGTTCTTGTGTTAAAAGCCATTTTCGTCGTTTGCTGATTTTAACGTCGCCGGCGACATTAAATTATAAAATCGTTCTGTTTACCCATAAGGAAGCTGATTTGGTCTTAATCATTTTGGGTGAGGGCTTTTGTATATAAGCTTTACAACCATGCAAAAATATCGATTTTGAAAAATCTTGAGGGCGCACGATTTTTCAAATGTGCCAGTGTCTCTTTAATACTGTGCTAAAATTGATGGTTAACCATTAAAATGTCAGTTTTTGTTTATATCTTGGGAATGAAATGTATTTGAGGGCTTATATTTTAGGACGACAATGAGAAAAATACAGCCTTTCATCTGATATCAAAATCGATACTACTTTCGGATAAATCAGGGGGGTCCCAAAGACGATCGGAACATGCACCTTTAATGAATCTCATAACTTTGATAGTAACTTTTTAAAAATAACCACAGTGCAGTGTAAAAACGTGAACTCCATGTTTGGAAAAAAGCTTTTTGGTATCTGTAACATATGGATGTTGTGTTAGACATATCAGTATACACAACCCAATTATTTCACATAAAGTCTCACTGATGGTGTCAATCTCAAATTGTCCACCACAAATTATAAATATATTATTTAAGGCTCACATTTATCATTAGTGAGCATATGAAGATGCTGATGAACCTCATGACTTATGTAGTAGTAAATTAGTAATGGCATGGATATCAAGTACAATCATTCAGCAAACGTTTTCTAGGTTTTATGTTATTTTGTGCACACATTTCCGGCTCCTTCAAACTACTGTGGTGTATCTGTGTTAAATTATATTTCATATGTATACATTTCATTGTATACTTACTTCCACTTTGAAATAAGTGTTCAAATATCTCACCGCTTCTAAAATATGTACAGTACTTACTTAGTAAGTTGTCTCTTATTTTAGAACAATTTTAAGCAGTGTTATTGACTAGGGACACAAAGCGAAGCCTGTAACAATATTATAAAAACATTTGCGGAAATGCATAATCCCTTAAATCCTTAATGCCATTTTTTCGCCACTTTTCAACAATCATGAGCAGAAGCCCCCGCCTTGTGTTTACAAGAAAGCTGCTTCCTAGATCTAACAACACAATGGCCAAGACCTCCTTTTGTGCAGTGATCGTCCAGTTGCTATCATTGGTTCGCTCTAGGGACTTACTGATATAGTCCCATATAGAGCTATAGTACAAAAGACATGATTTGTTACATAATCTGTGCCCAATCTCCATAGACACTGTAACATTTTTTTTTTAAATCAATCTGATCCGCATGAATTTTCTGAAAAATTTATCTAGAAGATAGTCACATAATACAAAGCATTTGTCAAAACTGTGTTGATGCTGAAGATTTTGGTGTTACTTTCAAACGCTGTGCTCTGGGTGAAAATTTGGTTCTTGTTTGTTTAGGGGTATGTTCCTTGTAGGCGTAACTTGTTCGAAATATTCTAACCGTAAAAAAATGCCACGGTTAAGTCTACAACCGTAAATGGCCACGGTTTAGATTCTACAAACATGACCGGTTAATCCCTTGCCCTTAGCAAAAAAACGCTTAAAAAAAGTTTAATCCGACTGCTGGAAGCCTAAAGAAGTCTTTGCAAGTGCAGTCGACTGGCGCGAAACTAATTTACATATCAAAGAAGTGTTCATTTCCAAATTTTCTGTAACCCAGTCCCGCCCCAATTTACAACACTTTCTCTGTCTCTATCCGTCAACTGTGCAGTTGACAGATAGTTTCTCGATCAGACGAACTTGTTATGGTCAAAAGTGAAAAGAATTGGTCATGTGTGTATACACTATCATAGTTTTGGAGTGGCCCATGGATGCTTACCGACGAATAACTAAACCTTTTATACCTTGCTCTCACCATATTACTCATGCCCGGTCATAGACCTTAAACATAGAAAGATACAATTTGGACATTGATAAACCACTTGTTATGTAAGGCCTTTGAAAATGTATGTAGTAACACTTAAATGGACTACTGGATACGTTATAACAGCATAGACAATGAACTGTTTAAGTAGGTCTTTTTCTTAATTATCAAATAGACATACAGAAAAAAGTAGTTATTCTCCAATAACCCTTTGCTGTATCTTGCTATTATTTCTTCGATTTAAATTTAAATTTATTTCAGTAAGGAGCAAATGGTTAACATAGAATTATGGGATCCTGGATTATGTACATGACATTTCAGATGGAGGAATTAACGAATGAGGAATTTTGGAATTAAGAATTATTTAAATGGAATGTAAAAGAACTTGCTCTTTTGTAGACCTATGGAAAAAGGCACATCAAGGGAGCTATTCAAAGACTTGCTAGTGTCGCCTATATACAGTAAACAGGCATACAAGGTATTTAGGCCTCAAAAAAAGTTTTGTTTTCCCTTTTTCCGACCGACCCAAAAAATCAGAAATCACATCGCTTTTTTTTAATTTTTCAATTTTTCGGATTTAAGGTAAAAAATTAAAAATAATACAATGAAACTACCTCAAAATGAATTTCAATCAATTATCCTGGGTAATACAACCCCCCCCCCCAGCTCGGGCAAACCAATTCCACGCATTCATCCGGTAGTATGATGCACATTTAAATTAAACATCAACTAAGCAAAGCTTCCTAGAAAGGAGTAAATTTTTGTAAAAATGTGGTCGCGTTCATAATACCAACATTAAAATACTGTACCACACTTTGATTTTATAAAAGCCTCAACTTTATTACTGATAAAATGTTATGACATAATTAATATAATTATCTAATTTAACCAATCAGGCAGGTCATTAGTATTATATGACTTAGCCATGCCGATTCTTGTCGAAACAACTTCCCGGGTCAAGACAAATGACTGAGGTGTCAAATTGTAACCAGCGGTGGTTTTTAGAATTTTTGAATGGAAAACGCTACGTTGAGAACATTTAACAACCGTTCCGTTATCAGAATATCATGTCACAACATGTTCTGTGCACATTTCAAGCTTATTCATATTGTCTGTATTTCGGTATAACAATCGCATGCGTCTTAGCGGGTCGGAGCCTTAGTGCAACGTCCCCAATACTAGAATGTGCTGTCTGGAGAGGTTAGGAGTAGCCTGAATTCGAACACCATCGATAGGTGTGTGTTTTGTACATGGCCTTGCGCTCGACAAAAAAGATGGGTTTGCAACTTCTGATATAAAGGGTGTTTTCATAAAATATTTTTGAAACATGTTAGATATTATTTTTTAATATCATCCATGAAATCGTGTACAATATTGTCAATTTACGTGTGGATTTACAAGATGGCCCTCAGCAGCTAACACTGTGCGGTTTCACAGCAACATCGGTGCTTACGTGTATTTTAACCACGTAGCAGTCTGTCAATTTGGGTGCGTCCTTTGATAGTTGGTACCAGCTTACTAATACAAAGTAATTTCCTTGCTACTTTGAAAAGGGTATTGGTAGCTGCACGTACCCCAATCTCCCTTGGCAGAATGTTGGTCACGGTGACCCTGTCATTTGAAAGACATTTAAACTTGTTTAGATCACATAAAATTGTGCATTGGCATTTCTCCTGTCTTGTATAAAAAAAAAAATCGACTGACCGACCAATTTTCACGGCCAAAGGGCAAACAAACATATTTTTTTTTCGGCCTAATCCAAAGACTTTGCTCAGTTTAGCCTACATTTAAGTAACCCCGTGGTACATCAAGGATGTAATGCAACGACTTTGATGTAGCCATAGGAGTAACTGACATATCAAAGGATGCAATGCAAAGACCTTGCTCAGGTAGACATAATGGTACAACAAAAGTCCGCATGTCTCAAGGGATGCAATGCAAGACTTGCTGTTATGCCTACAGTAACATGCACATCAAGGGATGCAATGCAAAGGGATGCATGCAAAGGCTTGTTTCAGTGTAGGCCTACGAAGTACATGCACTCAAGGGATGTATGCACAGAACCTGCTCAGTGTAGGCATACCGTAACAGGCATTCAAGGGATGTAATGCAACGACTTGCTCAGTGTAGGCCCTACATACAGGGGCATGTCAAGGGATGAATGCAAAGACTTGCGCAGTGAGAAGGCCTACAGTAACATCACATCAGGGATGCATGCAAAGGCTTGCTCAGTGGTAGGCTTATACAGTAACATGCACATCAATGGATGTAAATGCAAAGACTTGCTACATGAGTAGGCCTACAGTACAGGCCATGTCAAGTATGTAATCAAAGACTTGCTCAGTGTAGGGGCCACCGTAAAATGCACATCAAGGATGTACTGCAAAGACTTGATGTGGGCCTATTGTAATAGGCATATCAAGGATGTAAGGCAAATTTTTCTTTCTTTTGGTGTAGGCCTACAGTAACATGCATGTCATTGATCAATGCAAAAGACTTGCTCAGTGGAGGCCTACAGCTAACATGCACTCCGGGATGTAATGGCAAAGACTTGCTCAGTGTAGGCCTACAGTTAACATGCATGTCAAGGGATTAATGCAAATGACTTGCCAGTGTAGGCCAAGTAACATCACATCAAGTATGTAATGCAAAGACATTCTCCGTGTAGGCCTACAGTCAACATGCACAATCAAGGTATGTATCAAATACTTGCTCATGTAAGGCGCTGCGTAACAGTGTCACATCAAGGGATTGTAATGCCAAAGACTTGCTTCGTGTAGGCCTACAGTATCAGGCACATCAAGGGATATAATTGCAAAGACTTGCTCGGGTAGGCCTACATTTCTCAGGCACATCAAGGGATTAATGCAAGACTTTCTCGTGTAGGCCTGCAGTACAGGCCATCAAGGGATGTAATGCCAAAGACTTGCCCTCGTGTAGGCCTACAGTTTTCAGGCACATCAAGGGATGTAAATGCAAAGACTGCCTTCATGTAGGCCTGCGTAACAGCATATCCAGGGATGTAATGCAAAGACCTTGCTCGTTAGTCTTACATAGCACAGGCACATCAGGGATATAATGCAAATACTTGCTCGTTAGCCTGCGTAACAGGCATATCAAAGGGATGTAATGCAAAGACTTGCTCGTGTAGGCCTTACATTTCAGGCAAATCAAGTGATATCATGGCAAGCCTTGCTCAGTGTAGGCCTACAGTAACAGGCATATCAAGGTATTTAAGACTTGCTCAGTTGTAGCCTAAGAACAGCATACAAGTGGAGTACTGCAAAGACTTGCTCCTTGTACACCTACAGTATAGGAATATCAAAGATTATACAAACACTTGCTTGGTGTAGGCCTATGGTAACAAGTCCAATCAGGGAGCCAATGCAAAAACCTGGCTCATTGGTAGGCCTATGTACAACTGGAACATTAGGGATGTAATGCAAAGACTCCTTCAGTTAGGCCTATAGTCACACGCACATCAAGTTATAATGGTACCAGTGGCCCTGCTGAAAGGGGACTGAGCTCCCCATTTTTGGTTTGACAGATGGGGGAACAGGAAGAGGTCTCTCTTACATGGAAAACCAAGCCGATGCCATTATTTTAAGTGAATATTAGGGCTGGAGACACAGACACAATGTAATCATTCTGTAAGTAAACTTTCTGCTTCTGGCCGTAATAGTGCTTTGACTGTTCATACTTAATATTTACAGCAAAGTCTGTTTCCTGCACTGAAAATTATGTCAGATGCATACATTTGGGGGTCTCTTACTCTTTCCTGAACCTATAATTGTTTTTTCATTAAAGATAAATATTGTGCGTTTTACCACTTCTAATTCTTTATTCACCAAGTCATATATATTAAATCAGAATTCCAACATCCAATGAATTTGTGGAGAAGGATCAAGCCTTGTGTTTTTTGGTGTGGTTTTTATCAGTTTTCATAATTTCCTTGAATTTAAAATTTTACTACGGATGCCCGCGCTTTGCCGGCCCCCACTAGATTAGTAAACGGGAGCAATCACCAAACACTAAAACGGAAGTGGTCACTGAAGAGGTGACACATCCTATGCATGGCAACAACATCACAGCCCCTCCTCACCCAGGAAATACACGCCCATATAGGCCTAAGTGATTAACAACAATTTTTGCACATTGGTCGCATGTTCTATAAGTATAGGCCTGTGCCTAAACCGTGTGAATAAAAAGTAATGAGGATCAAGTTCCAGTAGTTTCTGTCAGTTCCCCCTTTTCTTAACCCCCTCCCATCCGGTTCTCAATTGATATTGTTTGGTGGCACTCAGCAAACTAGTAAACTAGTACCTTGCCTATTTGCAAGTTCCAGAATTGGCCGATCTAAGGTTTCCTTGCAGAAGTGGGGCTACCTGGAAGCAGATCAGGACACTACCTGTGGTTGTGGAACAGCACCATGGACAGTGGAACATCTCTTGGTCTGCCCACTGCTGGAGCAACAATGCACAAACAAGGAGCCAGACGCTTGTACCCATCTCTGGCTGGATACATATTTGAGAGCCACAGTGTTTGGACAAGATAAGAAGAAATCTGCAAGTTGTTCGTTCATCGTAAGTTCCTCTCATTCCATGTTTGCTAGTAATTCATTCAATGCACCCATTCTTTGCTGGAACCTGGCTCTTGCCAACGGATAGCTATTTTTTTTATTTGCTATATTATATATGCTAATATGTGACATGGCCTTGCCCTTTAGTCTTGCTCTGAGCAAGCTCAGGGGAAAGACAAAAATAGTTGTCTTCATCTTCAAACATAGAAAGTTCTTTGACAGCGGATTTGGAGCTGCTAACTGTAGACTTGTGTTCATTTAGCCTTTTTGGGTTTTTGTGTCACCTTACCCTATGTAGAAGGTCTTTCAGAAAAACTATGCAGGGCTTTAACCACCGCAGTGGTTTCTATGACTTTCAAACCAGCAAATACACTTAGAAGGGCATTAATTGCACCTAAAGACAAGACAGAATCCAATAAACAATCTGACGTGGTTTACAAGATTTCGTGCTCGGACTGTGATAGCGTGTATATAGGAGAGTCTGCCAGAAAGCTGGAAAAAAGGCTTAATGAACTCAAGTCCACAGCTAGCAGCTCCAAATCTGCTGTCAGAGAACATGTTATAAGGAGCAAAGGCCACAAGATCGATTGGAAAAGCGTCAAAGTGTTGGAGCGTGAGCCTAAAGAATTTTCCAGGAGAATTCTTGAAGCAATACACATAAGAACAAAAACCCTAACTTGAATCGCGACAAAGGACTGGACTAAGATCCTATTTGGGATAATCTCCTTACATTTTGACATCTTATGACGCCATCCTTGAGTTTTATGACATCATACTAGGAGGATATCCTATCAGTGGACAGGAAGTACCATCACAGTACCACCATCTGCTGATGACGCTAGTCAGACTAGCGGAAACGTTCCAGGTGAGCGAAATATTTCTAGTGTTGAAGTAAAAAAAATAACTTTCTAATTTATTTACCACTACGTATGAATATCCATCCTTATATCTTCAAACATTTTGCTTAAAAAGTATTTACCGGTACATTCTACAATAAGATTGACAAATGAAGGTGAAGTACACTTACTTTTACAGAGTTATATCTTTCTAGAGCTTTCTTGGATAATTCTTCAGCTGAAATATCACAAAAATATTAGCATGAAATTTATTCTACCCATCATCATGTAATAAGATGTTTCACATGAAGCAAAGTAAAAACAGTCGTGTTTCTTTTTACGCTGCATATTTCTTTTTTATTTTGTTTTGATTTGAGAGAACCTAACACATTTCACTTTTTAAATTCAGTAATCTATTTTCTAACAATCACACTCTACAAAGCCAGATTCTTATGGTGGAACCCAAAACTGGGCTACTCCATTTGTACTCTTAGCTTTACTCCAGGTATACCCCCTTGATGCGTTATTGATGCGGATGCTGTACCTTGCGAAACACACAAGCTACTAGGTTTACAACAGCTATGCTTACCTAGCAGTACCCATCCTATAGCATACTCTACAGTTACCTGCTAGGTGACTGACAGGTACACATATAGGCCACCAGGAGTGGAGTACCTCTCCAGCTACTTGGGAGTACCTTCACAGGTACTCCCCTACCAGATGCCTAGTAGGCAGCACTTTGGCCCATAGAGGGCATCAAACATTCCACTGTTGTTTACCTTTTCTGATCAATTTCAAGCTTAGTAATATCCATATTTGAGTTCAGCATCACCAAATCCCCAATATATGACATTTTGTGTTAAATGTTTTAAAATGATGTACAAGATTACTAAATCACACACCATGGAGGTATCCACATGAGTACTACCCCATAGGACGACTGGTGTTAAGGTACTGCATGTGTACCTAGGTGGTTGATTACCCCAATGCAGGTGGGTACTCTACAGCAACTTACCAGGTACTTCGGTCAAAAATACTCCCATAAAGAAATTGGTTGTGTACAAGGTGATTTAAAATTTACCCTGAATGTCTTTTATGCTCCAAGTATCTACATTTGTCATAGGGGATGCACTTTGTATGTTTTGAGCCACCAACTTTTTGTAATTTTAGGTGTATTTGATTAGGAAAATGTAGTTAAAAAAATGTTTTGAAAAAAAAAGAAAAGGAAAAAATGCAAACAACTTCAGTCTGCCTTTTGTTTTAACAACACTATGAAAAACAGAACTTTTTAGCATTCTGCATATCAGATTTCTTTGTCCCCCGCCAACTTTTGTGGCAAAGGGGGCTATAGAAATGGTAGCCGTCCGTGCTGTGGTGTGTGTGGGTGTGTGTGTGCGTCATCACATATCGTTGGAACTAAGCAAGTGTGGACGTCCAGATAGATGTATCTCAAGTAGGCGTGGGGGGGATACCAATGGGTAATGTGGCCACTGGGTCAAAGGTCACCTATGTGTCAAAAAATAGGTCAATGGGCAAAATAGGCTAAATTCGCTATAATAAATGCTGTTAACACGATATCTTTTGATGGGAGCAAGTATGGGTGTCAATCTTTGCACCATAGATGTCACTCAAGTAGGCTGCTGATGAGTTCGGAGGAGGGATCATGTGGCATTTGGTCAAAGGTCAAATGGGGTCAAAAAGAGGCAAAAATGGAGTTAAATTGCTATAAACCTCACTGTTGTGTACGATGATGAAAACTTGGTGGGTGTGTCACATCAGTGCCAAAAATTTTGAAGGTAATTTCAAGGTCATATGAGGTCATCCAAGGTCAAATCACACTTAACATGATGGTAGGAGGATGAAAAATGGTGGGTGTGGTTAACATTCAATACAACAAATTGTGAAGGTCATGACAAGGTCATCCGAGGTTCATCCAAGGTCAATCACTAACATGTGGTAGGAGATGAAACATTGGTGGGTGTGGTAAACATTCAGTATCAAAAAATTTGACGGTAATTCAAGGTCATCGAGGTAGCCAAGTCAAATCACTTAAATGTGGTAGGAGATGAAATTTGGTGGGTGTGATCAGCATTCAGTACCAAAATTTTGAAGGTCATTTCAAGGTCATCAAGTTCAAATCACTAACATGTGGTTGGAGGGTGAAAATTGGTGGGTGTGATCACCATTTCCGTGCAAACTTTTTGAAGTGTCATGTGAAGGTCTGAGGGGTCATCCAAAGGTAGAATCCCTAAAATTGTGGTTGAGATGAAATTGGTGGGTGTGGTCAACATGCGTACCAAAAAATTTTGAAGGTCATTTCAAGGTCATGCGGGATTCATCCAAGGTCAAATCACTAATCATGTGCGAGGAGGATGAAACTTGGTGGGTGTGGTCAACATTCAGGTTGACACTTTGGAGGTATTTCAAGGTTCATGTGGGTCATCCGGGTAAAAGTGGTAGGAGGATGAAACTTGGTGGGCCATCACAATTTCCCTGAGATCTTAAAATTGTTGCTTCTTGTTCTTTAGCTACTGCACTGCGCGGGGGACCTGGGTGGTTCGAGAACCGCCTGTATAAAATTGAAAAGACAGCTCACACTTTAAAACAGGTTGGTATCTTTTCACTGCATGAGGCGTTAGAATACCTCCCCCATTCTTTGAGACAGCATATTACGCTTAATTAAGTTGCTGCACCCAACAGCTTCTGTGATGACTTTAATGATTAATTTAATAAAACAATTAAACATTTTACAAAGGTGGGCTTGACCCAATAGACAACCTTGTCACCCCACTTTACTCCATCAAAATTGAGATTTTGGTATAATATAAAAGTTCAGATTTTTCTCATTACTCCAGTAAAGGAAATGGTCGGTCCTTTGGATGTTCTAAACAAAAATGTCACCAAATGTGGTCAACCACATTAATTCACACACACACTGTCCTATGGGTCAATTTAGTGCACGTATTTCCTTCTACTATCCAAACGGCTGGATGGATTCAACTCAACATATTTAATCAGATGTTTATGTTGATACTTTACTTAATAGCTATGTTCACACATTCACAAACCTCCAAGGGTTTGAAACTCCGGAGGTGAAAATTAAATCCAATTATTTTACTTCATTCCAAATTGTGTCCACACGATGACCGAAACTCTGAAGTCATCCCACTGACCATTCTCCTCCGCTTTTCATATCGGAGTGTAGACTGGAAGTCAGCATACTGGAAGCCGTGGACATTTGCGTGTGATATTCAAATACAGGAATATTTGACCACAGACACGCACATGGATATACACACATGGATACACACACAGACATACCACCAGAGTAACCTATGTGCCTTCTGCAATTCTTGCAGACGACCATTTTTCAGTCACACCTGGGAACCTTTTTTAAAGTCAGAGGTGCCATTTTTTCTTCCGCATTACTGGTAGATTGCAGGCTGGTCATAAATTTATCCCAGTGCACCAAATGGGTTCTTGTGATTTCAGATGCATGCAGTATTATGTTGGCCGGTGCATGCCAACTTTGTGATTTTGTAAGGGGCATGTAAATCAGAACAAGACCATTGAATCAATAGTTTTAGACATTCCGACTGCTGAAATGGTCAGGTGAACGGCGATGGCCACCGAGTCAAAGGTAACCAACTGAAGTTTCTGTAACCTGACCCCTCGACACTTTTTTGACACGCATTGTTAATTTTGAAACCCTTATGGAAATAAGGTTTATGTTCCGTTGGGTTCCCCAATTAATAATAAGTATGCAGAAAAAATTGGGTGTCAGAAAAATTTGTGTCAGATGGGTCAGGGGTTATGGAAATTCCAAAAAAAACTGCTAAAAAGTATTTCAGTGAATTGTGTACTTTTGATAGAAAATTGTACCAAACCTAAAAACATCGCAATTGTCCTCATATGTTTAATGTGATTGGATATATTAGATTCCTTAGTTTGACTGAAAATATATTTTTTCCTACTGTTCTCCTTTTACACTCAGTAAACACTTGATCACAGAGCAAACATATGATGATCAACATATGATGATCAGAAACCCAATAGCTGCCCTTTGAGATTATTGAGGGGAAGCTCCTGGAGCATAGTTGCTGTTCAAACATACCACATTCCACAGATATGAATCAAACAAAGCAAATCCCCCCACCCACATCTTAAAGTAATTGTTATATCCTTTGAACTATTACTTCTGCCTTAACATGACAGATATCACATACCTGTTCTTGGACATCTTTATTACAAACTGAATGCACTGGCTGGGTCAAATGCACCTGTCCTCATCACCTATCGTGTACTTAATGCCATGGTATTGACCCATGACCAGACCTTGGAAGTGTTCTACAATAAAACACCCCTGTAAGCCAAGACCAAGACATGGGTCTAAGTTTATAAAAATCATCTCATCACACACTGCTCTCAAATTGCGAGGAGTCTATTTCTATATCTAAGGTCCTTTCATTAATGTTTTTCTTTATGAAAATGATCTACGTACTACTATTTAATTTTGATTTTTAGTGTTGGGTGTGTAATGCGATGCAATTTCCAGACAAGAATAACATCATTGCAGGTTTTAATGGCCGTAAAAAAGCATTTTAGTCTCTGCCAAGACTGTCCTGGGGAAATGGGAGTGTTGGTTAAAACGTTTCCAAATAGATAAAGAGTGAGTAATGATAGGAGAGTTATAAGTAAGAAAATGATCAGGCCACGTAGAGTTAAACACTGTGACCAGAGGTATATGACAAGGTGAAAGGTAAAATTGGGATATTATTTAAACGAAATTTAGGTAACATCATTTGAAATGAACAGGCAGGTGGTAACCTACATTATATTCAAGCTTATAACTTGGGATTTCCTTCTAAAAAACGCATGTTGCACCCAATTGGGCGTTTTTTTCCATTTTTCTTTTATTTGAATGAACAGGAGAGAATTACATACATCAAATTAAGCTTTTAACTGGGGATTCAGTTTTAACACATTTTGCGCCATTGTGTCTTTATTTTTTCTATTTTCTCTATTTGAAATGACTGGAGAGTTTTAAACGTACATCAAATTAACTTAGGGATGCATTTTTTACATATTTGCACCCAATTGGCATTTTTTTCTAGTTCTTTATTTGAAATGACAGGAGAGTTTCTTAAAACAAAGTTAAGCTTTTAACTTAGGATACGTTTTCATATTTTGCGCCACTTTAGGCGGCCTTTTCTATTTGCTTATTTGAAATGACATGAAGTTTTACGACATTAAATTAAACTCTAACTTAGGGATTTCGTTTTTACAATATTTTGGTGCCCCATTGGGTCGGCCTTTCTATTTTTCTTTATTTGAAATGACAGGAAGGTGTAACCTAACCTACGTTAAATTAAAGCTTACAACTAAGTGGAGAGTTCAAAGGTCACAGACCAGGTCAAAGTCAAATGGGGAGATCAAGTTGTAAACCAGGTGATTGGTTCCTAATGCAATCTTATACTCATGTTCAAACATCTACTTTAAATCAGTTATATTACTTTTTATACATGT